>CAJHQQ010002499.1:0-63526 GCA_905132885.1 Moricandia moricandioides
CGATGGCATATAAGGTTCGATACCCCTCCTCAAGGTGGAGTGTGAATCTTGAAACATGCAACTTGCCAAGAAACACTTCAAAATTTTTGCGTCCTAGAGTTTTCATTAAAATATTTAAGGGTTTATAGTGATTTAAACCTCCAACTATTTTTAAATCGGATGGAAAACCTTCAACTAAAATTTTATGTTTTTAAACCTTCAACTATTAAACCGTTAATGTCGTTAACCCTCCGTTAACAAAATCGTTTTATCTGAACGGAGACCCGTTAAATTGAAACGCGGCGTTTCACGAAATGCTTAAAATCAACGAATATTTTAGTGATTTAAACCCTCAACTATTTTTAAAATCAGATGGAAAACCTCCAACTAAAATTTTATGTTTTTAAACTCTCAGCTATTGAATCTTTAATACCTTTAACCCTTCGTAAATAAAATTATTTTTTTTGAATGGAAGCCCGTTAAACTGGATCGCAACATTTCATTTAATCACGGAAACAACACAAGATGCTTAAACTTTTTTTATCACCGGGCATGAACAATCACGATTATCCCTAAATAAGAAAAATAGGATTCTTCTTCCATTTCAAGAATCATAGAAAATGAAATAAGTTAAAAATCTTTGTTGTTTCTAATATTAATTGTTTCTTTCATGTGCATTTATTTATCAAAAGGGAAAAATTGGAATGTCAAGTAACTTAGGTTATCAATCTCTTTAAACTCAAAATTTTATCAAAAAGATGAACATGAGAGAAAATAATTAGGATTAGAAACAACAAAGTTTTTTACTTATCTCACATTCGATGGTTTTTGAAAAGGATAAAATATTCTTTTATTTGGGGATGAATGGTGAATGTATCTTTCCCACTGATAAAGAGTGTTTAAGAATCTCATGTCGTTTCTGTAATAAAATGAAATAATGTTTTCTCCATTTAAAAAATGTTAATTACGTAAAATTAAACGCATTAAAAGATTAATAATTGAGGGTTTAAAAACATAAAATTTTATTTTGGGGTTTTCCATCTGATTTAAAAATAGTTGGGGGTTTAAATCACTAAGATATTCATAAGTATTGCATGTTGTTTTCAAGTTAACGGGTCTCCGTTAAGAGAAAACGATTTTGTTAACGGAGGGTTAACGGCATTAACGGTTTAATAGTTGAAGGTTTAAAAACATAAAATTTAGCTGAAGGTTTTCCATCCGAATTAAAAATAGTTGGAGGTTTAAATCACTATAAACCCAAATATCAGCTAGTTAATTTTTGGTGTTGACATGTTTTGTTGTGATTGTCCCACGAACGATTTCATCACGAATGAAGTGGTAGTCATAACCAACATATTTCTTTTAACGTGAAACACAAGATTACGAGTTACTTGAATTGCGGAGAAATTATCCGAGTGAACCACTATCATGCAAAACAATCAATGCCAAATGAAGGCAGGAGTTGTTGTAGCCAAAAAATATCTTGAAATGTATCGGCCATTGCCTGATATTATTCTTCCGCAAATGATTGTGAGACAATGTCATGGTTCTTTGTTTTCTAGGCAGAGGCGAGTCCCCGAGTTGTATGAACTATCATGTGGGAGATCTGCGAGTGATACGGAAATCACTCCAGTTTGAATCGTACCATGAAGTAAGAGTAAGAAGAGTATTCACTTTAAGGAGGATACTCAGACCAATATTGTTTTTAAATACTGGACCACCCATAATGTTTATTTCTAGTGCTCTGGTTTTAGATCACTCATAAACTGGGAAAGAGTGTGGATAGCGTAGGATAAGGTCTGTTACCACCGAGATATATCAACCAGTCCACAAGATGACGATATTCTACTGGATCAGAATTATTTCTCCTTCAACCAAGGCGAGTTTGTAGTTATGTTCCTGGGGAAAGGCCACTAGTTTGACTCTGAATAATCATGTTTCATAAATGATGTCTAGAGCATACTTTCCTTGATAGGTATACATGCCAGTGGGATTTTGAGCGACTTCTATACCTAAGAAATAAAGCAAAACTCAGATCTTTCATGTGGAAAAAGAGCTCACATATTGCTTGAACCATTGAATGATGTCCAAAGAGCTTCCTTAAATAAGCAAATCATCAACATAGACTAGGGCATGTAGAGTTTCACCATTGTTATTGAGGGTGAAAATCGAGTAGTCTAAATCCATATTCCTTTAAAGATGTCCCAAGTTTTGCAAACCATCACCGAGGACCTTGTTTTAAGCCGTAAAGCGATTTGCGCATGCAACAAACTTTTGTTTTGTCAGCTGTTCTGAATCCCAGGGTAATTGCATAAACACTTCTTCGTTGAATCTTCGTGTAGGAATGATGTTCTGAATCCCATGGTAATTGCATAAAATTTTGTTTTATTAGCTCATGAGTTATAGCTCATTAATTCTTGGTTTTGTTTGCTTATAGAACTTATTTTCATATTTTATTTTATAATAATTATTTTTATATTATATCGTGAGTTAGCTCATTTAATTCATGATCTAGATGATTTGAGTTCGACTTTACATATTGAAGTTCATATTATAAATGAGCTGCGCTGAGTTAGCTCACGAAAGATCCGAACTCACTGTGAGCTGAGCGAGCTAGCTCATTTTGACACCCCTAACTGAGCCTAATCTTGGACCTTAGGTTATGGGTTTCAATTTCTATATATTAAAAATCATAAATTTTAAATATAGAAAGCAACAATTCAAAATAAAAATAAAAGAAGCATCCTTATTGAACAATACTTATCCTTAATTTTGTAGAAATTTCAATGATTTTCAAGACTGGCCATGATGGCCACAAAGGTTTTGTTATTTTCAGAAAAACCCATTTAAGAACGTCATGAGGCATGAAAAGTTCTCATGGTATCTAAAAGCATCTGATTTTAGATACATTTGTATTTCTCACTTATTTTCATTTGAGTTTTTTTCTGAGGTACTACATAAAGTTCTTTTATTCGAAGTGTTCTAAGTTCTGGCTGATTTTATTTTTTCTTCTCTTTTCAATTTAACCTGTAAAAAGGTTTTGTTCTTTCCAACCTCCATCGATATAACACCATGGACCTGTTATTGGTAGACTCAAAAAAAATAGAAGAGAACCTTAGCACATAAAGCTCTTTCAATTTCCCCTATACACAGGATAACACCATGGACCTCTTATTGGTAGACTCAAAAAAATAGAAGAGAACCTTAGCACATAAAGCTCTTTCAATTTCCCCTATACACAGGATCCCTTCATGTTTTTATTTTTATTTTTATAAATTGAATCATCCTTATTTTTCCATATATATATATATACCACATAATAAAGAAAATAACTGAATTCATATTCTTTCTTTAATCTCCAAAATAAATAATCCATATTTGAGATAAAGTCCATGTTTAGAATGATGGTGGACATCCGCTCCACACATAGTGTATCGTGTGTGACATTGTATTCTACGCGATAACACATTTTTGGTAATTGGTAAGATACATGACATGATCTGTCAAACAAAATGTCTTAAATTTTGGTAGACATTTCAACTTCCACGCAGACTCCAGTATATTTAAAATCATTCATTTTCATCAGCTATTAAATTAAATACGAAAAATTTCCCTTATTATTATTATTATTGCTTTGAATTTTATTATTATTACTATCTTTGTAATTAAGTTCATAAAATATTTCCAGCGAGACTTTTGCATATTGGAGTCTAACAGAATGTAAATTTTGTTTTTGATTCGTAAAATGGAAATAACGTCTCATAGAAAGATTGATCATGGTATTGTAATATTAGGTTGCCTAATATTTTCTTCTTAGAAATATCTGTTTTTTTCTATTTTACTTATATTCTTGGTTTGTATAATTTTGTAAGACTTTTTTTTTGTTTGAAATAATGAGTTATATGTAAGTGGTAGGAAATATCCGAACTAAAATAGTCTTTTATTATGAACCCTTTTTCTTTTATAATTTAAGAATTTTGGACGAAGTTGACAAACAAAAAGAAAGAAAAGAATTTTTGCATACACTGATCTTGTCTTTACTATGTGAATTATAGACCTATCTCCACTTCTTTGAACGTTTTCATTGAGATACGACATATTTAATTGAAGTATTTACTTCAGCTTAGCTTAGTCTTAGGCTCGTAGCTTTAGAATACTCATATCATAGTGACTTTATAAATCGTGGCTACGTTCCTTTTCATGGGTTAAATGTGGCTACATTAACCTCTATTTGTAACAACTCGTCCATTAATTATGAATAGTTTTTCATGATTTTGAATAACTCATATACCTTGATATTAACACGTGGCGACATTCTGTTTATAACAACTTGGTCATTTATGTAATAACTTGGTCCTATATATATTTTGCGTATGGCGAATATGAAATAGTTTTCTTTTGTGATCCAAATTGTACGATTATTAAAATAGGTTATTCATGAATCATGATCATTGATGACTAGTACCTTGATATCTATGCGTCTATGTCTATGTCTATATAATTTGTGTAAAACATAGTTTTCTTGTAATTTTTGTTTGGAGAAAAGGCATTACTTGTAATAAATTTCTGCCTTGATATATATGAATCTGTGACTATAAAACTTAGTTTAACTGTAATGATTAGTTAAGGCTATGTTCCCCTTCTTGGTCACTATATTTATATTCTTTTTTTTTTTTAATATTTATTTTTTCTCTCGCAAGGAGATACCATTTCCAAATACAAAAGAGTGAAGAAAATTTTTAAAAGGCAACAACAGAGAATAAGGCTACTATATTTATATTCTTTTCCCATACTTGTAGGAAAATACAGTCATGACCGTTTTGCAAAATACGTTAGCACCCTACCACATATAGGCTGCGACTTCCCAGCGGTCCGAACGAATACAGTATATCGTATGTACGGACATAAATAGAAATGAAAATAGTTTGAAAAATATAGTAGATAATAGTAACACGTCGACTACGTAAGAAAAAAACCACGATGTGCACGTTGCAACCACCAGTCGTCCGAGAAGCATAAGAACGACACGTAATAAGTGATCGAGCGAGCCAGTTTGTTTTGAAAACTATATTATATAGATGTGATCGAGTGAGCAAGTCCATCTCTGCAGCCAATCAAGACAATGCTATCTTTCTACTTCCATCAACCATATCAATTTATTCACGTTCTTGTAAAGATGTTTATTACTCCCTCAGTTCTTTTATAATTGACGTTTTAGGGGAAATTTTTTGTTCCAAATTATTTGACGTTTTCAATTTTCTATGTAAAATTTATTAGTAATTAATGTTAGATGACCAATGATATTATAGCTTCTATTTTACTATTGGTTGAATTGTGGTTAGGTAAACAATTAATAATGTTTTTGTTTAGAAAATGATAAAAAATTAAATGTTTCTTAATCTGTGTGCATAATCCTAGAACGTCAAATATAAAAAAACGAAGGGAGTATTTGATTTTAGCTCTCATATTTTAGCAGAAGCTAATTAATTACTTAATTGGGGGACATAGTAGGGATAAGTTTGGTGGAAATTGGTTCGCTCATTGGGCATATTGAGTAAGAAAAAAGGCTTCTTTGATTTTTTAGGTACTAACTAAAGTTTTTTCTGGTAACGAATGAATATCTTTTGGTTTGCCTTTACCCATTCACAAATGAATTTTCTTCTTGATAATATGAGAACTATATTCCATGGGCCACACTCATCTAGTTATATTTCTTCCTAAACGAACTAATACGTTGTATTTATATATCTGAAAAATTCATATAATTACAGGGGAAATCACTCATTAATTAGGAGTCAAAATGCATTAAGTAATCTTTAGCAAAAAATAAATAATGCAACTTAGAACACCATTAAAAGGAGTGCTTAATAGGATGTTTAAGGTAGGTGTGCCCACCAAAATCATAAGCACCACCTTCTAAGGGCACCTTCAACCAGGGTGCTTAATGAGGTGCTTAAGGGGTGGGGTCCACAAGCACTTCAAAAAATCAACTCTTAAAACTCTTAAATAAGCACTCCTTTTCCTTTGGTTCTTGCACTGTTCATGGATTCCACTGACACGTGGCGACCTATGATTTGTCTATTTTTTTTATAAAAAAAAAATCAAAAAAGAAAAAAAAAATAAGCACCCCAATTGGGATGCTAGGGTTGATGATGGTCCAAAACTCCAAATTAAGCACCAACTCTTATACTGTTCACAGGTCCCACTAATACGTGGCGGCCTGCGATTGGTTCGTTTTCATTTAAAGAAATAATAATAAAATAATAATAAGCATCCCTAAATGGGATAATAGGGTTAATGGTGCTCTTAGTTAGCTAGTTTACGAAATTATTATCAAATTAGAAGTATATTATATAGATGTCATGTAGGTGTAACTAGCTTAAAATTTAAGATTAACAATAAGCACAGTGTATTATTTGTTTCCCATTATGAATCATTTACAATTGAATATGACTAATATAGACATGAGTAGATATTGTCAAACTACTAATTTTTACCTAGGACATATATTAGAAGAACTGAAATACTCATCCAATTACTTCGAGTCTTCCAATCCAAAAACTCCCAAGTTTCCAACTTGTAGAAATGAGATTCGTCCGCATAACATGTTGCAATTCTCTTGTTTATATAAAAGTAACAAAAACAATAATAGAAAACGAAAATGGATAGTCTTTGATTTTTTTTTCTTATTATTACAGTTGATAGATTGAATGTATTGAAACAGATCATCCCAAGGTTGTTTGCCAAGCGCATGCAAAATCTAGTACCATCAAAATTCACAGAAGTTCTCAAATGCCTATAACTCAAACTGATTCAATATAATCTAAATCGAAACTGAAATACGATAATATATTTAGGAATTATGAGTTAGTATTGTTGATCTTATTTTCTATTGATTTATATCTTAAAACTTCATAATATAAGGAAGATGTTTACAACTGATGATAAAATCATCAGAAACTTTGTTTCTTAATTATTTGCAGAATCCAAAACATAAAGTTGATTGATTGCGTCGATTTTTAATCGGTGTCAATTTAGTTTATTGGCTTCTTCAAAGGTGAACAATGAAATCTTTATTTGTCCATTTTCTTAGTTGTTACTTCATTTTATAATAAGAGAGGAAACAATAGAAACTTTTTTGACAAATGTAGGATTAAGGTGGCAGTAGTTAATTAGATGTGCTATATAACAATAGTCTCCATCTACCCCCACTATATTACCACCCATTTACATTTTGCATATATGCTGATATTTTCCACACACATGTAGAAAAACACAAGTGTATGTCAAACAAAACATATAAATATGTAGATGTGTATCTCTGTCACTGTGTGTTTTGTTACTCACAAATCTAATGCGCGTGGACCTTTGTGATACTCCGAAAGGAGAGAACACTTTTTCTTTTAGCTGCATCTCTTGTTGTCTATTTACTTTTAATTCAATACGTAGTTTTTTTTTAACTTATTTAATACGTAAGAAAAAATTGGGATTGCATGTTGGAACAATGTGAAGTTAATATACGGTAAAAAGAAGAAGGTAACAAGCATGTTGGAATCATCTGAAGGTGTTATGAGAATCATTTCATCCTTTAACATCATATAAAAAAAGAATATTTCCATATCACGGGATAAAGCACTTCCAGTTACTATCTAACTGCAGTGACAGTCGTCCATTAGCAAGTTTATGTAGATTACAGGAAGAATGGAATCTGTACAAATGTAAACATAGTAAAAGTTTAAACTCCCGCCTACGATGTGATTAAGATCAAATATCAATATAAAATGGCATTATAGATAGTAGAGAAATTTGGTGAGCATGTAGGGTACTATCTTTCTATTTGAGCATGTCGCTGTTAAACACTCATATAATCATATTACATCACACATACGTATAGTCCAATGAAATTCTGATTAGAAACAAAACTTTTATCAGCTAAAAACAATTAAACTATCTCGAAGATTTTAAGGTTTGATTTGTTATATAATTTAACATAAAATAAGCAGTATGCAACAATATAAATACTTTTTTGTTTGCCAATATAAATACTTACGATAACAAGGTTTGAAGTTATCTCTTTGCATAAGTGAGCAAGAATCAATTTCGAACATTTTATAACGATGTTTTACTTACTAAATAATTGTTAGTTTATGGAATGGATAGTACCTGATAGCACTCACAAGCACTTTTGAAAAAATTCTGTAAAAGACTATTTTTTTTTGGCTTTCTAACAAAAAGAGGCATTTTACACACTGTTCAAATTCATTAAATCGAAATTGCCTCATGTGGATGATTATGGTGGATTAGTTATCATGGAAAATCGGTAAATTTAACTTTAGAGTTAAAAATTTGTCTTTGTTTGCTATTTTTTATTTTGGGAATGTAAAACAGTGAGATATTTATTGAGAGAAATTTATTTTATATATACACATATTACAAATATTATTATATTTTACGTGTCCAAAAATTAAGTTCAGAATGAAAACCTATTTAGATGCTAAGCTGTGGACGATGTTATATGAATAATTTTTTTTTTGAATAAGTTGAATTATACAAGTTTTATATGTAACTAAATTTAAATGGTTGTGATAGGAAAAATGCATACCAAATTCTCGAAGTAATCCATGTGAACAAGACGAACATTGCGTCATGTACATTCCAATCTACTAAATGAATAATTTTTTTTTTGGCAAACAAACAAAATTTATTAATAAATATTTGTGATTACAAAGTAAAACAAATTATTACATAAGTAGATATATACATCATTTATTGAAAAAGTACAACATAGAAAATGAATTTGACGATGCTTTCCAAAAAAATAGCCTTACGTTAACGGAACATTCATTCCTTTTTTTTTTCCATGCATTTGGCATTTCTCTTCTGTAAATCGTGTGTTTTACTAGCAACTTTTGGCTACAATAATTCATGTTAACAGACAGCATGAAAAAACCCAAAACTTTCATATGAAATTCTCAATATTCTTCAAGATACAAACTTTTATGTATCAAACCCTTCTAACAGGACTTTGCATTGACTTCAATTTCTCTAACTGCAAAAATTCTAGTTTGTTTGCTATTAGTAAATGTAAAATGTGATATGTCCTTGCTCGTCATCATCTCCAAGTCTTCTCGTTTGGTAAACAACCTTTTAAACCGTAAACCACCTAACAAATTCCTAGGCCAGGAGATGGTAACATTATTCAACTTGTAAAATGAGAGTGCCATGTAAACGTTCACAAATTAGACACGTCCCTTCCAATAGATGTGTTAAATCAGTCTCATGTATGATGTCTCCATGGTCTTTTAGTGAAGTCCAAATGAAACACAGTCTTGAGACACATATAATTCCTAGCAAACGTCATGTAAACATTCATATCACAGAAGATATGAAAACAATACTGGATTCCTAATGATTGATCGGGAACACTGAACTATAAACCATACTTATAAGTTATAACCATTTAACTAGCGAACAATCTCTAATTTGAAGAAAAGAAAGATCAAAACTAAAATATAACGAGAATTTGTGGGTTTCAAACTTTCAATGTAAGATACAAGCACTTTTCTTTGTCTAAGATACAAACACATTTTATAGAGGTTCTCATCGAAAGACATACCAAACGAATCAATGTAGTAATTAGTTACGCCATCTATTGACACTTTTTTAGATACTCATGTCAGACCTGAAAGTGCTCAAGGTATTGTCCATTCTCTGGTGCTGGATTGGAGGTTTGAAAGCAACTACATCTCCAGAGAGAAGGTGGACGTATCTGGCTTGTTTGGGATCTGAATATTTCATTAGTTATTTATAAAAGGACAACAATGTATTATTTGTGGGGTTTATGACCTCATAACCCAATTATAATTTTTGGCAGTTTTTGTTTACGCTCTTGATACGGAAGTACAAAGGTGTGTCTTATGGAAGGATATATTTGAACTCTCAAATATTCTTATAGTGAAGTCTTGTATATAGAGAATATAATTAGATTATATCAGCTTCAGAACATCACTCTATCAACTCGTATACCCTCTCAGTCATAGGGATGGAGGAATTTCAGGAATATTTGATTGATTTAGAGCTGCAAGATCTTAAAATCGAGGAGTTCAATATAGTTAATTTAATGGCCTTCAGGAGGATCCTATTATGATGAAAATTGATCGTGCTTCGGGGAATCAGAAGTAGAGAGAAACCCAAAAATATTGCTCAATTTGATTCTCCAGGAGATTCTGATCACTCCACATGCGTGTTAGATATATCACCTACATAAGATCAAAGGATAGTATGCTTTAAGTACTTCTCATTCCTAGAAATGCATCCAAAGTTTCTTTAACATCCCCGTTCCAGAAGTTTCATATAGTGCCTAGACATTTCGAAGGAAACGTGAATGCCTTGGTTCAGATCATAAGAAATGATCGTGAACTAGGTATGATGGAGAAAATGATCATAAAAATATATCCTCAGTCGGGAAATAGACCAAGGGAGAAGGATGGAACGAGATAAAATGAACGATCTAGACGAGTGTGAGTAGCTGAGCTACCACTGGACGAGCTGGAGTAGCTGAGATATCCCATGTACCAGCTGCACACTTACTGACCATCTAACACTAGCTGGACTACTAGCTGAGCTAGCTGGACGATATGGCAGTCAGCTCAACCTAGATGATCGGGTATTAACCTAGCTGAATGGACTGACACTCTAAGTGGACAGTTAAGGCAGGTCATGAGCGATTGGTAACTGTCACCACCCAAAGAGTTCGATCTGGACTAGTGATGCAATCAATGACCAAGATTAGTCACGAAAGGGTGCAGCCTTGGGAGAGAAACTGCCCCTTTTTCCAATAAAAGGCAGGGCATTTCGTGGGTATTGGAATACACCCAAGGCTTTCTTCCACAGCCTAACATAAATAGAAATATAGAAGGGAGAAAGAGAGATGGCCAGATTGGGGGAGTCCAAGACCGAGACTCATGAAAGGGAATGAGAGGTTGGTTAATGAGAAACAAGAGCAAGCGATGTATGGTTTACTGACGGTTGTGATCATGGCTGTCACAATGCATCCCTGAACCATGTGCGTGTGTGTGTGAGAAGCAAGGCCAACCAGAAAGGATTCATGGCGCAAAGTTCATGTAGGTCGAGCGTGAGCAAGGGCGATCCGGGATCGTTCAAGGATCATGAAACCCATTCCTTGAGGATTCCTCGGTTCATGATGATCACATGTTTCAAGGGCAAGTGAATCATAATGTTGGACATGCAAGATCAATATTGTTACTTAATGTCTGAGTCTATACAAGAGAGAGAGAGAGAGAGAGAGAGAGAGAGAGAGAGAGAGAGAGAGAGAGAGAGATTCGCTGATCCATACCAATTGATCGATCTGACCCATGGTTGTAGACTAAGACCATGTAAGACCATAACTTGCATGAGTCTAAGGTCCCGAGAGAAAGGGGTCGATTGATGGAGAGATTGGGTGTTGGTGATCAATGACTTGCAAGGAAATCGTTTGT
This sequence comes from Moricandia moricandioides, assembly GCA_905132885.1. NCBI lineage: Eukaryota > Viridiplantae > Streptophyta > Magnoliopsida > Brassicales > Brassicaceae > Moricandia > Moricandia moricandioides. Next base: position 11,478 of record CAJHQQ010002499.1, read on the forward strand.
AACCGATCTGAATATGAGTCATGGTGATGACTCACTGACATGGCAAAGGCGGGCACAAAATTATCAGATGGAGATAGACTATGCAGATTTGGATCAACACCTTGATAGAAGATGAATCGTGTTGGGTTCAAAGGATGAGTCAAGAGGAAACGAACAGATCGTGATTGGCATGGCTCATCCATGTGAGGCGATACTCGGGTTTGGTGCATTGGTTAGAGACTATATGCCCAGTTATAAGTTCATAAGCTGATTTAAACATGGCTTGACCAAGGGAACATGATCTATGGTCAAGAAAGGATAGTTACGATCCAGGGGAAAATGTGATGGATCAATGGGTGCCCTTGTTAAAGAGTGTGAGTGATCCACCGTAAGGGTATGAATCACTGAATATGTGTTACTTCTGGAAGGGGCGTCTCTTGCATCATGTAAAGAATTTTCCAACATGAATGCAAGGCTTGCTGGTTCAAGTAAAAATGTCAGGGAGGAAAACAACTCATTTAGTACTGGTGTTAGGACCGTGGTCCATTGATCGATGGCTTTACATGCAATGTGAACTAAAGCCTTGTCACTGCGATGGAGTGACCTTGAAGAAATCTAGACAAAAACCTTTGTTTTAGTTTCTGATACCATGTTAAATTCGGATTTATCATTAGTTTTCAATTTAAAACTAACTGATGGTAAGTGAATTGGCTATAACCTTTTATATATTAGTATTGGTCCTTTTAAACTTTTGATGTGGGATCTCAACATTTCAGCAGGAAAAATGAGGATATCATATTTAAAATCAATGCTTGTTAAGATTTCCACAAAATTTATATCTTGGACAAGCATGCATATGCGTTACTGACCGTTTAATTCTAATACAATTAGTCATATATTCTACCATATTATGGGCGTCCAATTTCTTATTACCTAGTGATCATTGCAAATGTCTATGCAGATTGTGTTTTATGTAGTAAATGGATTAAATCAAGGCAGCACCTATTTTAATTTTGATTGTTCCTACATCTCTTTAGTGTGGTCTTTCTTCAGAGAAAAGGCTTATCTCCACCCACCGTCTTCTTCCAAAAACACATTGAGATGGTTGAAAGACACATCTAAAGATCCTTTTGCTTACTCAAATATCAGGTTATATTCCAAGCTTCGTTGTACAATCTCTGGATAGAGAGAAACTCCCGAATACATTCTTATCAGTCAAGGCCAACCGCCTTCCCTATAACATCAATCATAAAAAGTCTTTGCGTCTTGACCCTCTTTCTTGGCAGCATCATCTCACAGTCTTTGGCTCTCTTTTTATTTATTAAGCTTCCTATTAGTACAACTAGAAATGTAATTTTTGGTCTTTTAGGAGGTAATTGCTAGTGATTATTAGTACACTAAACCCCAATTTTTGTGGGTTTTGATTCAGCTTTTCAAGGTGCTGATAATACATGGAAAAGCATTTTTAAAAATGTACTCTGTCTGTTCATAAATGATGTATTTTTTTGTGTTTTACATATAATAAAGAAACATATTAAATGTTGATTATAAATGTCTCATTGTCTATGTTTAGCTATTTTCTGTAAGTTTAAACCAGTAATATTTAAAAAAATATAAATAATTTTTAAAAATATATAATTACCATTATTAACTATTAAAATATGAAACATACATGTTTTTGAAACACAATTTTATTTTAACTTTTTTTATCTTTTATGAACAGAGGGAAGGAGTAGTAACTAGTTACATGATCAAGTCTCATTGACCTTCATGTAGATGTTGTACCACGTCTTAATGTTCTCTTTTACCACCTCTTCATGTATCTGTTGGCTCTCTTCGTACACTAATTACATGCTAGGAATGTCATGGACACATCCTCACACATATCAGTCTATCCGATTATGATATTGAAGATCCATGCAGGAAACATCAATGCACTTTAAATCACCTACACAGAATTGTGATAAAATGTAGTGTTTTGGTGAGAAGACATGAAGTTTTGTTTCAGTGGGAAACCAACATAATTTTAGATTAGAAAACGCAGAAATTTTATCTCTGGTAGAAAAAACAGAAAAATATTATTTGACCTAACACGCAAAATGCTTATTCTTGGAATGGATAAAATTAAATGGCATTTTATCTTATTAAATTAAATAACTAATAACATAATTTATTTTTTAATAAATAATAATTTTATTAAATTTTCTCTGTTACAAATATTCATAATAATAATAAAATTATATTTACTATTTCATTTTACAACAACATTAGATTTTATTCATTATATATGTACTAAAATCATTAATAATTTCAATAATAACAAATCGTTTTCTAATTGTGCTATGTTACCTCTTTAAAGTAACTGATGATATATTTTATATTGTATCAAATAGTATGTTAAAATTTCACCCAAAAATTATATGTTAAATATAGTAACAATTATTTTGAATAATTGATGTTTCATGATTTCAAAATTTCAATATGTAATTGTATATCTGTGGTTTAACTTTACTATTTTCTATCGTTATTACAGAGTATTATATATTTACATGATCAAGTCTCATTAACAAACAATAAATTATCCTTACCCAATAAAATATTAAGATAAATGCTTTCAGAAATTCAGAGATTGCTCTTGTATTACGCATACTGGTCAACATTTTCATTTTCTTAGGAAATGGTTACATGCTCCCTTATATATTGAGAAGCATTGTAACTTGTGAGTCGTGACACGTACAATGTTTATTAGGATCTTTAAAGAAATATGATGGTACATCTAAACATACAGTATACTTCTTATTAAATTAACTATAAAATTAATTAATAATTTATAAAAAAAATCATTCTTTCCTTTATAAAAGCTATAAGTTACCTAATATGATTAAAATATATATAACAATTTATATATCTTTTATTATTTTTGTTTAATATTATATTATTAAAATAAATTAAACAATCACAAACACTATATAACAAAAATGACTCTAAATTTTTAAACTGTTAAAAGTCTTACGTTAAATTTTTTATGATTAATGGTTTAAAAGTTTTTTATAACAAAATATAAATGATCATAAAATCATATGATTATGAAATCTTATTTAATATATATTCAAATTAAATATATATATATATATATATATATATATATATATATACTAATATCATTTAAAATAAGTTATAAACCTTATAAAAATACATAAATTTTAATTTTGTAATTTTAAAATATGTATCATACTTTAATTGATAAAAATTAAATATTTTGTAATTTTATTTTGTTCAAAACATGAAAATATATTTTACATATCCTTTTCATTATTAAAGAAATTAAAAAATTATTTATTGAAAAATATTTACTCTCTTCGTTTCACAAAAGTGTCATTTTGACATTTTTCACATAGATTAAGAAAGTTATTAGAATACATTTTATTCTTATTAATTACACATATACAAACAATAAAATATTTAGAAACTAAAATTATTTCTAGAAACTAAGATTTGTTATAAAATCAATGCATTTGCAATTAATATTTAGCTCAAAATTATATTGGAATTTTAAAATGACATTCTTCGTGTAATAAAAAGATAAATTAAAGTGACATTTATTTAGACACAGACAGAGTATAAAATAAATCATTCGGCGTAGGACATCGATTGTTACTTTGTTCTTTGGTAAAAAGGAAAGAATAATTATGATTTGTGTCTTCTTATCTTTAAGGGGAGTCAGGGGCAAAACCGTAGAGCGTGCCATGTATTGGTCCTGAGATGGACTATATTGACTACCATTTAATCAACAATCAATCTAACGGTCTTAGACACGATTTCTTTCCTTTTTCTTTTTAGACACGCTATCTTCTTCAAATCTTTAGAAATTCTCAAATTTTAGTAGTTGGTGATAGCCTCAATAAATTCTAGTCGATAATTTAAAACATGTGCAACCTAGCATTCAACAATTAATGGCTAAAACGTAATCATGCTAAATCAAGGGTTATTTTTGGTGTGTAAAACATGAGTGTATTGAGGTGTCACCCTTAATTCTCATGTTCATTATAAATAAACTAACAACATACCATGGAATTATTTTCGCTCTCACCTATTAATAGTATACATAGTGTCGTACGGTAAGCATATTATGGACGCTAACGGTAGTACCGTTTGATATTGTGAACATTCATATATCAAGCATTTAACACACATTAATGGTTTAAATTTGTTATAATGCCAGTCAAGGATTGTTGTCATATTGCTTTTCGAGATCAGTAGCAGCAGCCTGCAATGGATTAGATTATCTTGTTCTACTGACATTAAGTCTATTCTTGAGCCTATTACGATAAAAGTAGATCACTGACATGCATTAACTCCATTATAACTAATAATTCTTTTAGCAGTATTTTTTTACTAGGTTTCCTCGGACGTCCGATTGCTGCTTTGGAACCAAGATCAAAATCTTATGAAATTTTAGGGAATATTGCTTCCAAAACGCCTTTAAAATATCGTATTTAAAACACGTTGGAAGCTTACAATCCATTTTAGAATCACACTTCCGTTTAAAAAACAAAATGTCATAAATAAATAAAAATAGAAAAACATCTGTTTTATTTTTATATAAAATCTAAAATTTAAAATTATTAACATAGAGGGAATAGAAATATGAATATTATAAATTATCTTTATGCACTAGATTTGTTTATTAGAGATATAGAATATATATTTAAATTTATTGTGTCTGTTATTTATGAAATATTAAAAATAATTAATTGGATAATAATTTTTATAAACTTAATTTATTTATATTTTCAAAATTATAACATAAAATCATTTAATTTTAGTAGAAATAAATAAATTATTTATTTTTAAATTGAATCATATATTTTCTAATGTTTAATATTTTAATATATATATATATATATATATTATATACTATATTTGGATATGTAGACAGTTCTGATTTCGTGTACGTGATTCTGATTCCATGTAACATAGTTTTTTGATGCTTTTTTAATTCTATATATTATATACCAAGGGTCTGATTGGTAAATATGGGAGTAAAATAAAGAGAACAAAAAGTGCAAGAAAAAAAACACAAGACTGTAAAAATGAGTAAAAGTTGAATTGAACTAAACAGTGTTTCCTTTATTTATTTAGACTCTCATTTGTAAATTTGAGAGCAAATAGAGAGAAAGTATGAAAAGAGAAAAATAAAAAGGTGAGAAGAGTAAAAAAATGATTTGTATGGAGTACGTCTTTTATTAGTCATAGTAAAACGTTTTCTTCATTCGTGAACTTCATTTTTGGGCAAAGAGTAAAAATTTACTTATTTCCATCCATTTACTTGAATAAAATTATAAAAGTTAAACTAGGAATAAAAAGTGCTCATTATTTTCTCTCTAAAAATATAATTATAATATTCTCTTGAAAATATTATCTGTTTCAATAAAATATGGTTATATTCCTACGCAAACTATAAATATATAGATTTTGTATGATCAATTTTGTCATGTAGTTATAAAAACTGGCTGAATTATTTTCAAAATATACAGTGAATGTTACATTTAAAAATATTTGTAGCTAACTTCTTTATTTTGACAGGAAGAAATCTTACTAGTTACAAACATATGTACATTTTATATATGAATTTGTCATTTTCTTATATTTTGAGTATACAGTGAATGTTTCATTTACTAATTAAAAATTTATTGTGCTCATTTTTTCTTAATGTCTATTTTGTGACAAAAACTTTAAAAAGATCTATTTGAAAGATTTGTCCATTAATAAATTGCTTTTGTATTTTTGAGATGAAAAGGTAAATCAAAAGACCCACACCGAATGAAGCAGCAGAATGTTACATCCAAATTCTCACACAAAGAAACCCTTTTGAATACTAAATGTGTCAATGGGAAACACATATACAAGTCAGAAAACACACACACAAGTTCCTTTCTGCTCCAATACCAATAGTTTTATACTGGAATCAGCTAAAAGTTCCAGGACCAGTCTAAACCATACTAATCAAACCAAATCTTAACTATATACGCTCAACGAAAATGATCAAATATTTTGTACCGAAAAAAATAAATGATTGGTCCTTGTCCTTCACACTTTTGAACTTCGTGTTTGATGCGTTTTCAAATCCATATTTGTTCCACAACCTCAAGGGTAGAGAATGAGACCTGCAATGTGATCAAACTGCAAACGCAATTAAGAAAATATCTGAAGGCGCCTTGATACGACAATCAAACAAGAACTAAAAGGAATATAAAACGCTATAACAAATAACAAACACATCACTTGCCTTGAAAGGATGGATACAGAAACTGATCATTTATAAAAATATTTGGAAATTAAAGGTAGTTAAACCTAAGAGCAGCATTAGTGGGGGATCTTAGAGGGTGCTTAGAGTGGGATTTTATAGGAAAGGGCCCACCAAATTAGAAGAAGAGGTGCTAAAAACTTCAAAATAAGCACTCCTTTTTGTGTGTTTCTTCTACTGTTCATGGGTCCCACTGACAAGTGGCGGCCCGCGATTGGTTTATTATTTATTTATTTATTTTAAAAAAAAAAAAATCAGAAAAACAAAAAAATTTAAGCACCCCATATGAGGTGCTAGGTTAATCATGCTCTAAAGCACAAAGAAGACAAGGGTTGGCCCATTACGTCCAATACAATTCATTAAAGTTTTGTATCTTTTGAAGCCTAAAGCCCAATAATCTTAAAGCCAGGTCCTTCATATGATTACCCGAATACAAACTCCTAATTCGAAACAAGAAAATGTTGAGCCAAATTGATGACAGACCAACACAAATTAAAACGAAACCGATCTACATCACATCATAACGAGAACCTATGTGGAAGTCTCTACGGTATTGTAATCATTTTCTTTTTTTTTGCTAAAAAAAATGTAATCGTATTATTCGTATCTGTTCCAAACCCTATTTTATTTTGCAAAAACCAAGAACCGAATATGTTTAAACAAAACCAAAGAACCGAAATATACTATCCGCTAAGGAATATAGATGAGGATTTAATTGCCAAAACAAACCGATTGTCATAACTAAATCAAATGCCAAAGCATATATAACTAATTACATTAAAAACATTATAAAGATGTTATAGATGTTTTACTAAAACATCACCTATAATAAACAGAAGAAGTAATATAGTTTTAAGCTGTAAGTGTATAAATTATTAAATTATATTAAAAATCTTAATACTTCTTTTTGGCTAACATTCATATACATATCAAGAATTTAATATATAATATACCTCACATTAAGAAAGTAAAACAACCTCTTGAAAAACACATCTATATATACCATTAGAAAATATGACAAATAAGACTTCAAAAGAAATTAAAGATGAAGCTCAAAGCAAATTTAAGTTGGATTTTGCCAACACACTAATATTAGAATGATCTTGTTCCGCGTTTTTTAACAATCGAATTGCTTTCCTAAGTGCTTTCCTATATCATAACAGGTTGCAGTCACGTTCATTGCTTACACGATAAGAGTTTTACAGATAAAGATAAATTTTCATCAGAAGATGTGACATCCTAATGGTAATTAGTCACATGACATGTGGTTGTCACAAGAATTTGACACGTGTATGTGATGTGACAATATTTGTCAAAAATGTGGAGAATCAGATGAATCTGTAAATTATGTTATTTTCGAATGCACACCTACTTTACAAGCATGGACCTTATCAGCTACATATTCTCATATGCTCATTTTCGATGTCTCTTATATATACACCAAGATAGATTATCTTTTTGGCAAAAAGACAATATTGAAGATCAATAATTGGACATAGATTTTTATCCTTAGATAATATGCTATTTTTGGAAAGTAAAGAATGATAATTATTTAGAGGGATCACCATGGATTCACATGAGTTAATCAAATATGCATAAGGAGAAAGTCAGTCCTTGTTCACGTCAATACACCAGAGAATAATTCAACTTTAACATCAACATTACCTTCTCAATCTATATGCTTTAAGAATATATGTTTGGTATATAATTTTTGGAGCTCCACATATATGTTTAGTGGTTCCACATATATGTTTAGTGGTTGTGAATGAATTTAAAAATATACTTCTGGACAAATCCAGCTTATGTAAAAAAATCAAAGATGAAGAGTGCTTTACACTCAAAAATAGAAGTGTACGGCTGAACAATGAAATGTATGTTACACTATTCTACGTGTATAAACTTTAGAACATACTGTAAGGACTTGATTGCAATGCTAAAGGAAGCATGATCAACATTCTCGATAGAATTGACAGAGATAGCAAAGTTTGTAAGAAGATTTCATTCCTTCACGATTTTTTACATTTCGAAGAAACATAATAAAAAGGTTGATTTCTAATTAGAAACGTTCATTTTCATAGAGATCCTAGTTTAATTGGTTATTCTATTTTTATTTACCTTCTTAAAACAATTCATGTTTCCTCGTAAAAAAAACTAAACAATGTGAATCTTAACTATTACTGAAATAATGTAAATCAACTGGGCAAGCAAAGTTCAAACCAGTAATCTGAAAATCAAATTTGCCTATTAAATTTTAAAATAAAACTAACGGTTCCCTGCCGCCTCGTACCAGTATTGACCCTTTTGTCGGTAGGCAACAAGCCAGCAACCTCTAAATCCAAAACTGTAATTCTTTTCAAATTATTCAACAGATGTGTTTTATATTTTAGCTGTTGGACCCTACAGTGAATGTGTAATTCTTAACTAAGAAAATATAATTACAACATCTGTCATCTATGTAGACATGTTAAATTTAAGTGGTATAGATCCTCACGCTCAAATCTCTGTGCTAGATTTGATTCTGTTCAAGATATTTGAGAGAAACGATTATAAAAATCATCCAGTATGGCCGTATCATCAACCAATTATATTCAAATCAATTAATAATTCATAGACTGGTGGTAACTATATCCAAATAAATAATTAAAACTTAAAAGTAATAGGGTAGTGTACACATACCTACCTGGAAAATATGAAGCAATCATGACAGAATATCTTGAAAATTACCACTCACATTTCACAATCCAATGTTTTTTCTCTCTGACACAATCTAGTGTTGACGGACATGTTAACCTAATCAACAATAATAATTTTAGTACGGTTTTTACTGCCTCTGTACCAAACATAACCTCCTTAAACAAAAAACTGTAGTACTAAAATGTCCATAATAAAATAAAAATTAAAAATATAATCATAAACTGGTATATGCAAAATTACTAAAAATAACATAAGTTAAGTATTATTTTTCTAAAATACTTTCAGTCAAAATATATTAACATTTAAATTAAATTTTAGTGATTATTATTTTCGGTTTACTATTAAATGAGTAGGATTTAGTTTCTAAATATTTTATAAATAATTCGAAAATTAGTTTTATAAATAGATAAATAATTTATTATCTTCATAAATTTAAGGTATTTTAAAAATAATCATTTATTAATGATAAATTTGAAAAATAAAATCAAATTTAATATGAAAAATAGATGAGTTATTTTCTCCGCAAATAGCCGTTCATCAGTATATGATATTATATTATATTATGTGTCTTAAATAGGTAGTATAAATTATTCAATTTACATATAATATAAGAAAATGAGGAAGAAGGAAAGAGAGAAAAAGGAAACAAAGAAAAGATGAAAAGTGAAAAACATAATCATAGGCTTACACATATAGAAGTCGTCGAGGATTTTATTAAATTCATCACAAAGAGAGAAAAAATAAAAACCGAGGAGGAGGAGATATATTGTAAAGTTTTATTTCTGTTCATTGTTTGTAAAATAGAATAGAAGAAACACCACATTTCAATTTGAATTGTTCATTTCTTTAACGGTAAAAGATGAGAATCATAAGGCGTAAGCAGTCGTGGTGGTGAGGGAAAAAATTAAAAGCTTAGGCTTCCAGCCGTATTTAATTTATATATTTAATTAGTGATTAAGACAAAAAATTTCAAGTAGGTTTGTGGTTTGCAGAGTATAGTTTGTAATAAATAGTTAACGTGTTCAATTCCTCCCTTCTCCATTTACATTAAAAGATTTTTTTTCTAAAATAATTTTTAATAAACATGCCTTAATTTCCAATTTGCTTCCAGTCCTTATATTTTCAGGATCGGTACTGGACGTAAAAAAAAGTATCAAATGATAGCGGTGGTGGAAAAGGAAACGGTTACAACAATGGTGGAAGAAAAAATCATAGCAACAATGGTGGCAATGAATGAACAGACAATAAATGCAATTGTGGTGATGAGACTGAGACGGAGTAAAAAGTAAAATGATTAGGCTAAAGTCGCCTAAGGATCGAATGTGTGAATATGAAAGCTTGTTAATAAAACAATATATTCGCTTTATTATTTTCTTAACTTCTGAGATCTTCCTTACACTTTGATCTCCTTATATAGATAATAGCAGTCCTTATCTTTTCCTATTACACATAGAACTAGGAACCTTAACTTTATCCTAATCTAATAAGTTATTCTACTTATCTTAATGAATAACTTGTTTCCTAAGCTATCTTTGAAGCTTATCCAACATTCTCCCTTCTAAGCTTCAAGCCATCTTTGCTTAAGTCTTGAACTTGAATCAGCTCCCTCATCTCTTTGAACTTGATTCTTGCTAAAGCTTTTGTTAGGATGTCCGCTTTCTGCTTTTCTCCAGGAACATGTTCCACATCAATCTCGTCTTGCTCCACTCGTTCACGAATGAAATGGAACCTTTTGTGAATGTGCTTGCTCCTACGGTGAAACACGGGATTCTTGGCTAATGAGATAACTGACTTGTTGTCCACTCGTATCATCGCCTTCTTCATCTCTTTTCCTGTAATCTCACTTATCAAATCTTGTATCCAGACCGCCTGCTTTGCTGCTTCCGTTGCCGCCATATACTCTGCTTCACACGAGCTTAAAGACACCGTGTCTTGCTTCTGCGAGCACCAAGTGATTGGCGTTTCTCTTAGACAAAACAAGTGACCTGTCGTACTTCTTCCGTCGTCCGGATCCGTGTTGTGACTACTGTCACTGTATCCCACGAGATTCATTGATCCACCTTGCTCGTAAGACAATCCGTACCCGACTATTCCCTTCAAATACCTTAGCACTTGCTTCAGTGCGTTGCCGTGTGACGTTCTTGGTGAGTGCATATATCTACTCAGGATGCCCACTGCGTAACACATATATGGTCTTGAGTGCATAAGATATCTGAGGCAGCCAATTCTCCTTCGATACAATGTAGCATCTATCTCAGGTTTGTCGAGGCCTTTTGGGAGTTGCAGACCGAACTCCATGGGTATACATGTCGAGTTGCAGTCATCCATTGCAGCTTCCTCCAATACTCTCCTTGCATACACTTCTTGATTGATCATGATGTACTTTGAGCTTTGTCTTACTTCCAATCCGAGGTAGTAGGTTAGAAGACCTAAATCAGACATCTCAAAGTTCTTTGACATGTTCTTCTTAAACTCTGAGATTTCTTTTGCAGAGTCTCCGGTAATGAACAAGTCGTCAACGTAGATAGCCACGATAAGAAGCTTTCCTTTATCATCCTTTCGGTAGACAAAATTTTCTTTAGAACACCTCTTGAAGCCGAGTTGCTTCAAAGTTCGATCAAGCTTTATGTTCCAAGCTCGTGGAGCTTGTTTCAATCCATACAAGGCCTTGGAGAGTTTGAAAACCTTATGCTCTTCTCCCTTCTTTTCAAACCCTTCAGGCTGTGACACATAAACTTCTTCGTGTAACTCACCATGTAAGAATGCTGTCTTAACGTCTAGATGATGAATCTCCCACTTATTCGCAGCAGTTAATCCAATCAAGAGTCTTATGGTCTCTAATCGAGCCACTGGTGTAAACACTTCATCAAAGTCGATACCATGTTCTTGTACGTAACCTTTAGCTACGAGTCTCGCTTTGAACTTGTTGATAGATCCATCAGCGTTTCTTTTGATCTTGAAGATCCACTTGAGACCGATGATCTTTGCTCCAGCTGGCTTGTCTATTAGCGTCCATGTCTTGTTTATGTTGATAGAATGGATCTCGTCTTCACATGCCTTCGTTCATCTTTTATCTCCCTTTGCTTCTTGGAAATTCTTTGGTTCATCATTGATATCATGAAGCAGCAGCTCACATTCTATCTCAGCAAGTAAAATGTAGTCATCTAGGTAATTAGGTTTACTTGTTTGACGAGTTGAGCGCCTTACTTCATGTGTCGAGCTTTGATCAACTTCTTCTTCGTTGTGTGTTACATCTGATTCTGCGTGTGTAACACCTGTTTCGTCTTCTTGCTGCTCTGTTTCTGCATTCGCGGTTTCTTCTTGTTGTGTGCTGGCTATAAACGGACCATTCCCTTCGTTTACAGTCAATCTCCACGTCATCCGGAACATACCAGAGTCGTCTTGTTCTTCCTTAGTAGCTCCCTTCCAATTCCAACAAGTCTTCTCGTCGAAAATTACGTCCCGACTTACGACTATCCTTCTGAAAGTAGGATTATAAAGTCGATAAGCTTTCTTGCCTGGTTCGATTCCGAGATGAACAAGAACTTGAGAACGGTCATCAAGTTTCCTTAGATGAACTAAATCTACTTTCGCGTGAGCAACACATCCAAAAACTCTTATGTGACCTACGTTAGGCTTTCCTCCCTTCAAACTTTCGTATGGAGTTTTATTCTTCAATGCTCTAGTAGGAACACGATTGATCACATATGTTGCATGTCGCACGGCTTCTCCCCACATGTAGTTCGGTACCTTCATAGCTTTCATCATGCTTCGAGTCATCTCCATTAAAGTACGGTTCCTTCTCTCCACAACTCCATTCTGTTGTGGAGTATATGGTGCTGTTAAATGGCGTTTGATGCCATGTTTGTTGCAGAAGTCTTGGAAATCCTTTGACGTGAACTCTCCTCCTCTGTCCGTACGGAGTGTTCCGATTGTCTTGTTTGTTTCCATCTCAACAAGGGCTTTAAAACTCTTGAATCTATCAAAGGCTTCACTCTTTTCTCTCAACAAAATAGACCACATATATCTCGTACAATCATCAACTATGACGAAGATATAGTTGTTGTGACCTTGTGTTGACGGCGATATGGGACCGCACAGATCCACGTGTAACAGCTCGAGAGCAACCGAAGATCTGTATGCAGTTGCTGCAGGAAAGCTGTGACGCGTCTGCTTCCCGACCAAACACGAGTCACATAGCTGCTTCTCTTCATGTATTTCAGGTAAGCCACGAGCCATATCATGTGTTGCCATGGCCCTTATTGTCTTGAAGCTTATATGACCAAGGCGTGCGTGCCATCTCCATGGTTCCTCCTTGATCTTTGCGAGTAGACAAGTAGGTTTACCGACTTTGAGTGATATCTTATATAGACGATTAGAAGCTCTCTGAACTTTCACCAAAAGTCTACCGCTTGGATCTCTCAAGGTGAGATAATCCTCTTTCATCCTTATGTCACACCCTTGTTCAGTTGCTTGACCCAGACTTAGTATGTTACTTTTCAAGTTCGGTATGTAGTATATGTCGGTTAGGAGCTTTTGTTCCCCTGTCTTGGCTTCAAAAAGGATAGACCCTTTGCCGTTTATATCTACATAAGAGCCATCTCCGAACTTGACTTTTCCTTTGATGTTCTCGTTGAGCTCTGAGAAGTAAGATCTTTCACCAGTCATGTGATTGCTCGCACCGTTGTCTAGATACCATATACCATCTTCTTTCTTGCTTGGCTCTAGTGAATTCGGTAAGACTTTTTATTCGTTGAGATACACAACTTGATGCATGTATAACGCAGCTTCTGCTACCTCCGTCTCTGTCTTGTTGAGCTCTTGTTTATCTTCTTTCTTCTCAGGACACACGGATTTGAAGTGTCCCTTCTTCTTACAATTGAAGCATGTGATCTGGGAGTAGTCTTTCTTCTCTTTGTTCCCCTCGCCAGTGTTGCTCCTTCCTCGTCCTCTACCTCTGGTTCCTTGACCACGACCACGATATGATCCTCTTCATCTGCCTCTCGAGTTCTGATCGTTTGATGTTTCAGTACTTGAGAACAACAGATTGTTTTGTTGATCATATGCAGTTTTGCCTTTGACTCGTTCTTCATATGCTTTGAGTCTTCCAATAATATCTTCAAACGAGGTTTTGTTTAGATCAAGCATCTGCTCTATTGATGCTGTCATGTGAATGAATTTGATTGGTAGACTGTTTAGGAGTTTCTTCATGAGCTTTGGTTGATAAATGCTCTGTCCCAACGAGGACGCTTTTGATGCAAGCTCTGTTAACTTACTCGTGAAGTTATCTATGTTGTCCGAGTCTTCCATGTTTAGTCGATCAAATTCATTCATTAGTGTTAACAGACGGGCTTCTTTTACTCGTTCAACTCCAAGGTTTCTGGTTTTAATGGCTTCCCATATGACTTTAGGGGAGTCATCATCTCCTGCTTGTAAAACCATCGATTCAGGTATAGAGCCGAACAGAAGTCCCGTTGCGAGGTCGTTTCTTTCTTCGTCGTCAGTGCCTGGGTCTACTGCACCCCAAACTTTGTGAACCTTTAACAGAATCTTCATCCTCTTTGCCCAAACAGTGTAGTTCGTCGCATTGAGCATCGAACAGATTACAGCACTCGGAAAGTCTTCTCTTCTTCCTAGTGGCTTCATCTCTGTTAAAGCTTTTGTATCAGCCATGGATACAGCTTCTCGATTTCACAATCACACAAAAACCTAGGCTCTGATACCAAATAAAGTCGCCTAAGGATCGAATGTGTGAATATGAAAGCTTGTTAATAAAACAGTATCTTCGTTTTATTATTTTCTTAACTTCTGAGATCTTCCTTACACTTTGATCTCCTTATATAGATAATAGGAGTCCTTATCTTTTCCTATTACACATAGAACTAGGAACCTTAACTTTATCCTAATCTAATAAGTTATTCTACTTATCTTAAGGAATAACTTGTTTCCTAAGCTATCTTTGAAGCTTATCCAACATAGGCATATGGGTTTGTTAGAAAAAAGGAAAGAAAAAAAATTGTGGTGCACATATTATCAAAAATAAAAAAAAAATTAATAGATGATATACATAATATTTTGTAACCATTGCTTTGTTATAGTTATTTCTCTAATTATAAATTCTTGGTTATTAATGTTAATATTTTTTCTCTTTTGGTAAACAATGGGAGTTTCGGGCTTTGGAGCATTTCTAATCCATAACATTATTTTGAATTGAAAACTACTCGATTTTAATGTAATTTTAAAGCTAAAAGTTATTCATTCTACAACCACAATACCAAATCTGTATTTTTGTTTTTTATATTATTAAGTTAGATATTTTATTATTAATTAATATATATCTATATATGATAAAATTATTGTGTAATTATATAGCACAAAATATATCACAGTAAAGTATTTTTGTTTTAAAATATATATTTATTATTTTGACATATAAAAAGTATTAAAATAATAAACTATAATTGACTATTCCAATATTGATTTTATCTATTAATTTTTCTATTTTATGTGTTTATTTTACCACTAATATTTATTTTATTAAGTAAGATAAGTGAATATGTTTACTTTAGAAATAGTAATGAACTAAATTTGGTGTGACGTTGTTGTTTTGCACTCAAATAATGTGATGTTATGTTTGAATTATTATTTTTTGACATCAAACGGCTATTCTATTACTCTAAAACAAGAGGTAGTCTTGGAATCCAAACTGAAATATAACAACCAATAAAAACTAAACTATGATGAAATTCACACGCTGTTTTTACCAATGAATTCGTCTTCTTGTTTTGTGCTCTAGGTACGTGGATGATCCTGAAATCATGGAAACATTGTCTAACATAAAAGAACTCCTCCACCTCTGTTGAGAGATCTGGCCATTTTATTGGATTCCATATCATGCGATTAAGTCCATGTAGTCGGTTCCAAAGTGTTGGCAAGATGTGTATTCAATCATTTTCTCCATAGTCCACATTAAAACCTCAAGCTCCGAATGAAGGGGTGATAGTCATCTCTCCTTATTCCTTGACTCTAGCAGTTGTTCATTTATGGTTGCATCCATCCAAAACCATCTAAATCCACAAAAAATAGCATCTGCTGTCCATGATCCATCTACCAGATAAATGTCTTGTAATCTAGGTGTTTGTGTATCATGTGGTTGCCTCTACTTCCCGTTGCTAACATTTTTAGTGTTAGCATCAAACTAAGCTTGATATTCACTATGTGCATGTCAGATTAATTCAACATGATCTTGCGAAATTTCTCTGAGCTTATCTTTTTTTAGCTTTTCAAAGATACCAAATAATTTAGGGATACGAATCTATGTCGAGGTTTGAATCTTCTTTTACATTTTTCCTCCAGAAAAGATAGTCCAAATTAACATATACACTCTATGTTAAGAATATATTTGGATATGATGGCGTCGAGGCTAAGGCTCAAGCCTGAAATAGAAAAGAACATTCAAAAATTGCATAGTTTACCGACTCATCACCTACTCCACATCTTGAACAGTAATTGAATTTGAAAAGTTTTTGTGTAAAAATTACACTAAAATAATATTTTACAGTAAAACTGAAAATGACTTAAGTCCATGATCTTTCCCAAACAGGTCCAGAATCAGCCTTTAGATATTCTGATTTAAACAATAATCTTCCGCACTATCTGCGGATACATATCCAACACTAATCCCATATATGAGAAGGTTTAAATTAAAAAATAAAAGTACAAGAAAACGAAAACGAAAGCATCCATCATAGATAACATGTAATTAACCAACCAAGCCACCGTTAAATTACAAATTTAAAATACCAAAGAAGAAAATATTTTCTTAAGAAAAGAAAGAAGTACTCTTTGGTGTCTCAGACAAAGAGAGTTGGGAAACTAACAAGAGATAGAAACCCTAGAAATTGAAAACCCAAGCATCCCCATATAGTGAAAGTGGTATACAAACATGTGATGACATAAACTGTGATATATAGTAATATTATTTATTTGTTATTATGATCTTGATCTAGACCAAGGGAGTGTTGAGTAAACCATTATTCCAAGATGAAGCCATTCCATTCCAGCTTTCTTTTCCAGGATCCATCTCCGGTACAACTCCGGTTGAATCTCCGGTCATCTGCCATGGGAATCCCCATAAGACCTTACTCGGATTCTCTGAGACAATGTTGGTGAAGTTCACATTCTCTTGCTTTCTCTCTTTTTCCCCCACGGAGGAACTCTTGCTTTCATTCTCATTTCCAGGAATAAACCCATAACACAAAGTACCATTGTTGAAATTACCGTTGTGCCCTCCGAAGATCCCTCCGTTTCCGAACACATCAGAATGTGCGTTCGTTGAGTTTCCATAAATAGAAAGATCCCCACCAAACCCGAAAGCCGGCGTAGCCTGAGAGGAGGGATGCTTATGAAGGTTAGCGAAAGCGAGGTTGAGATCAATAGAGTCATAACCAAAGGAGGGTGGCATTCCCGTAATTAAAGGGTTGTAAAGTGGGTCATTATGGAAATTAATAGGCTTAGTGTTGTTCTTGGAGAAAGATGAGGAAGAAGAAGAAGAAGAAGAAGATCGTTTGTTTCGACGGCAACCACCACCAACGGGGACGTTACGGAGAGTGCCACCTTTAGTCCAGTATCTCCGACAAGATTTGCAGAAGTACCGAGGTTGGGAAAGACTATAGTTGTTGTAGTAACAAAACTTTGTGTTTGGAGATTCACATCTTGGACACTTTTGAGCTTCACCTCCTAAGTCTCCTCTTCCTTGCTTCTTCTTCTTCATTTCCTCTTCCATTATCTTATTGTTATTATAATTGCTTCCTTTTGTTGAGCTTACCAGTATGGTTTCCAGTGTCTCATTTGAGATTTTCTGCACATTCAAGCAAAATTTTAATAAAACTTTTTTTTTCTGAAGAGTGTGTAACGATGATTTTTTTTTTCTATATGGTATACCCTCTTGCTAAAAGACAATTTTTGTTCTCTTTTAACGAGTTTTGAGATAAGGTTAGGTCATGACGAATTTTATAGTTAATACGAGCAGAAGTTGAAAAAAAAAACTTTCCTTAGTGTTTGATTTTGGTTGATGCATAAGAGCTCAAAAATTATAAACATAAAAGAAGGTTCATACTAAAATGATAGAACAATATATTACCTGTTGAGGATCCATCCTTGCAAAAAAGGACTGATGAACGATTACTTTAGTTTCCTAGTGATAATAAGCAACTATGGTCGTTATTTTGCTCAGATTCAATGAAAGGGAGAGAGAGAGTTTGGAGAAAAAGTGGTTAGCAAGATATGAATAAGGAGAAGGGCACGGTTCTTAATATATAAAGCAAAACTGATGAAGTGGGTCCTTCTAAATTTTTTTGTTTTTTTTTCTCTTCTTGTGGCTAGTTGCTATTTTTTTGTTCGTAGTATTTTCACATTAAAGCCAAAAAAATTCTGGCTCAAGTCTTCAACGGTTACAAGTTAGCTAATAATTTTATTAATATTTTTGTGTGCAAATAGAGTTCTTTATTTTTTTCTTTAAAAACAGCAGATTAGAGTTCTAACTTCTAACATTGTAATATACCTCACTTAAAATAGAAATTTGTTTATTTGTAGGATAGTCGAATAGATTAAAAATCTAACTTAACAACAAATATAAATTATTAAAAAGGTATAAGCAAATAATGGTAAATGAATCGAGGCCCTGAGATTAAGCGACAAGAAAATTATTGGAGGAATCGGTGAAAATAAAGAAAGACTGAAGAACACCAGGAACCAAAGGATATAGATACGCGATCTCTCTACAATTTTTCTCCAATTGACAAGATAGCTAGCTAAACATTCTCTCGTTTTTTTTAATAAAACTCTCTTTTAAAGCATTTAATATGAAAAAAGCTGTGAATAAGAAATACCTAGAATAGTCTATAGTTGTTGACAAACAAAAAAAGAATAGTCTATAGTCTCTTATATGTACCACTAAGATGCATTATGTATAAGATTTTCAAAATCCATCTATTATTCACTCCAAAATTAATCTAATACTATGACAAATGAACGGTGTTGAATGATAATAAAGCAAAAACAAATGAGAGAGAATTTTTTGTCGTACACATATTAGATATTGTGTGCATCGAAGTCAAGACGAACCTGGCGTGGTTTCAACTATACATGTGGACCCTATCACACAGCAATAGCTACCATCACCATCAACCCACCCCAGCCCCATTCTCCATTCAAATTGTATATTATTTATTCTCTGTCTATCCCTATATATATATATATATATATATATATATATTTGTATATTAGGTTTATGTGTATGTAATTATAGGAACAATTTAGAAAACACTAAATAAAAAATGCCTTCTAAAAAATAAATCTTTCTTTATTTTTTTGTCAGATTTTCATTGAATTTAAACTTTAGTTTTAAAAGTTAGAATTTAATTAATTTATTTGATTTTGATTTGGATACAAGTCTAGTTTTTAGGATATATGATTCAGATTTTAGGAACTAGGATTTAGTGACATTTTGTAAAAATTTAAAAATTCTACCGTGTTAATTTTGCTAAAACTTGTTAAAAATAAAAGTTTAGAAGGTATTTAGAATGACTAACTGTTTAAATATTTTGTTTTGCATATCAAATCCTAACATATAAATTGATTTTAATCTATTATTAGTACGATATTTTAAAATTATATTCCTTATGTTTCATTATGATACATGTTTAAAATTTTTTTTTATAAAAATGTATATTTTGTGTTTTTTATGAAAATATTGTAAACTTCAAAAAAATTAATTGACTTTATTAAATTACTATTAGTAAAAGTTTATTCAAAATTAAAAGTTATAAAAACCGATACATTTATTATAGCGATTTAATACGGTGAAATCCATAAAAAAATCTATCTCTAATTAGCTCTATTTCTAAAGTTCAGAATGAGTAATCTTTATTTAGATTAATCACGGCTCTACTTATGGATCCACGAATCCATCGTCAATAGTAATCTGATGCGAGGTTGTGCAAATTCATCTACATACGTTCGTTTTTTTTTTGTGCACACATGTACATACGTTCATTAAGAGTACTGGAACTAGTCTCAATAATCATATGTCTGGAGACACTTCAACATTTTAAGAAGAAAATGACGTAAGTGTCAGATATCGCGGAAAATATAAAACAATTTTTTTATCTATGTTAACAGTTATAAAATAGAGCCAGGAAATGAGAAAATGAGCTTGCAGTATCTATCAAGGGGAAAAGGAATCGGATGCGGCACGGCTGTACAATTATACGGTCTTCGTCGCGTTGCGCGTGGGGGCCAATTTTGATTTATTTATTTTTTCATTCCTATTTTATGTCTTTTTCGTAACGAACTTTTTCTTAAGTTTTTCGTATTAAAACAGAAAATTGTTGTTGACAAAAAAAAAAACAGAAAATTGTTAGGTCATATAATATAAAAGAATAACTGTATGCACAATGAGTGAGTTGCATGTTATTTGTTTCATCATGAGTCAATGACGGTAGTGGCTTACTCACTGGCTTCGTTATATATTCTTTTCTTCTCTCAGAAGACTACTCAGACTTAAATATTGGAACTTCACACGCTCTTGATTTTTAAAAGCTATCATTCCAATTTATGTGAAGTTTCAATTCCATATCTATTTATCTGTCATGTCTAAATTATATATAATACTTATTTGGGGCAATTGCTATTGTACTATAAATTTGATATCACTTTGCAAATTCACCTTTAATGAATAATAATTTTTAAAAACATATTTAAATTATGATGAAAATAGATTAAATTATTTTTTTAAAATATTTATAAAACATTTAGAAATTCTACTCCACCCCTTTAACACTAAACCCAAAACAATAATCACTAAATTATAAACCAAAATGTTAATATATTTTTGATTGAAAGAATTTTTACAAAATGGTATTTAATTTGGGATATTCTTAGTAATTTATCTACTTATTTTGGGTTATTTATTGGGTATCAGCTCTTTTATTATTTTTACATGTTCAATATACTATTGATTTTATTTAAATTGTTGTGGACTAGAACGAGCAAACATTAACATTTTTACTTAAATTTGTTGCCAGAAACTTATTGCTTAGTGACTAACGAATTATATACAATGGTTATTACTTTTATTGGGTATCAGCTCTTTCTTTTTTTTTTTTGTCATCTGCCCATTTCAGTCTAGATTAAGTGGTGGTCAGTCGAGTCGATCCTCCGGGGAGCATCTTTGTCTGGCCTGGTCTGATCTATATGGGAAAAAGTGGAACCTTTCCTTCTTGCTTCTTTGGCTAAAGAAACCGCTCGACCATTTCTGGACCGAGGAATGTAAGACATGCTCACATCCTCGAATCCTTCCTGAAGTCCCTGGAACATCTCGATCTCAGTCGCGAAAGCTGGCCAGTCAATCCGGATTAGTAGATATGTCTACTAGGTCCGAACAGTCCGTTTCTATCCGTATCGAAGTTATCTGCATGTCTTTCATACATGAAACTGCCCAAAGTAGACCTTCAAACTCTGCATGCAGAACTGATCGGCTCCTCCTGCACGCGCGTAAACCAAACCACTCCGAGCCCATTTGGTCCTTTATTATTGTTTTACATGTTCAATATACTATTGATTTTATTTAAATTGTTGTGAACTAGAACGAGCAAACATTAACATTTTTTACTTAAATTTGCTGCCAGAAACTTATTCCTTAGTGACTAACGAATTATATACAATGGTTATTACTTTTATTTTTGTAGTAGTAATGTTAACTGTACACAATAAGCCTTACAATTGTTATTCACACCAAAAGAAAAGTTTTTTTTTAAAGAATACCGTTTTCTGGCAAAGATCTCTAGTCTTCTTATGTATAGTCATAATAAATAATGAAAACTCATAAATAATTAAGAGTTTTAAGATCTGCAGGAGCCAATAGGAGTCAAAAAGGTAATTACCTTGAAAGTAATGATGAATGGAGGAGGAGGGGTGGGGTCTATGATGGATCGGATACAGAAGATCATGAAGCTGGAGACTGGTCCTTCACAACATCCAATTTGCTTTCTAGTTTGCTACCCGTTATGCTATATCATGCAAATAATAAAGTGACGGACAATAACATTCCCAAATTCACTAGCATTTAGCCACGTTAATAATTTATCACTGTTGTACTGTTTAACCAAAATTTCACAGTACCAACTAAAAATTCGATATCCATTTAAAAAAAAATCAGCTTTATAGTTTTAAAATAATCAAATGAAATTATGGCTATGGTTTCATCTACGTACTTAGCTAATATATTTGTAAATACGCTTAACAAAGGGTACCATTCGATGCGAAACAAAAAAAATGTTACATTGACAATCTAAGAGCTTCTTTCTCTATAATATTATTTATGAAGTCATTTTATGTATTTCATTTAAATTAATTCTCACAATGGTTAACTAAATAGATATCCATAGTAAATTAAAATATTATATCTAATTGTCATAACTAACAATTATTTTATTTATTTTTTCTTAATACATTTTAATTGAATTCTCAATTCAAATTCCTTTTTGAAAAAGCACATAAATAAGAAAAAGGGAATGCTTATAAAATATAAATATATTTTATGTATAATTTTTATTTTATTTTCTTCAAATAGCATAGATAAAAAATTTAGAATTTTAAAATAAAAATTAAAAATTATAATTTTATATGCAGCATAACTTCACATAACCAATTAGAAAAATTGGATAGTCTTTTCTAAAAGATAATAATCTATTATGAATATATTTGATCAAATGATTAATAAACAAGTAATTTTAACAACATAAACTCATCATCTAATATCATATTTTCACAAAATTTAATTATATATAAAATCTTAGTGAGCTAAAATTATACCTAAATGCCATTAATGATAAAAAAAAATATTTTAAGCAAAACTTCAATTAGCGTTTTCATTTAATTAAAATTTTAAAAGAAGATAAATTATAAAATTAAATATTTATAAAATATATATATAGTTATATATAGAAACGGATTTTAATTATTTTCTTTATATTTGTCCATAACATAAACAAAAAGAAATATCTATAAGTCTTTAAAATATAAAGACTTATATATTTATCAAAAACATTATATATCAAATTGTACATAATCTTTAACATATACTCCATATGTTCCATAAAGATAAGTTTTTGGAGGTTTTCACACATATTAATAAAATGCATTAAATCGCTATAATAAATGTATCGATTTTTGTAATGTTTAATTTTTAATATTTTTTAACCAATAGTAACTCAATAAATTCAATTAATTTTCTTAAAATTTGAATTATTTTCATAGAAACATACAAATATATATATATATATACTTATGAAAAAAAATATTTTTTTCTAAAACATGTATCATAATGAAACGAAGAAAATATTTATCAAACCTAAGTATAAACTAAAAAAAATCAGATGATAAGATTATTCTTATTTTAGTCTAATTAAAACCAAAAATAGTTATATATTTCAAAAGAATTGATAATCCAATATACCAAAATTTGAATAACCAAACCAATCAAATATACGAACAATAAAATCAACCAATTAGATGATTAGTTTATATATATATATATATATATATATATATATATATATATATATATTCATATTTATATAGGTGCGTAAATTTTATTACAAGCTATGTTTATCAATCAAATTTTAATTTAATATTTTTATTTTTATTTTCAAAAACATATATCAAATTATACATAATTTAAATAAATAGGTTTACAAATGATGAAAAAAAGATTTACAAATATAATAGGATGAACTGAACTACGGAAAATAATAAGTCAATTTTTAAGTTAATAATTTCTTTTTTTTGTTAAATTTAAAAGAATGAATGCAACTCAATATACCAAAATAAATACTTGAATCAATATAAAATATTATACTTGAAATAACATATCTAATTAGTGATGCGTAATACAATTTTTATTTATTTATCATAAATATAAATTACGAAATAACTTAAAATATATAAATAAACGAAAACAAATATTTACAAATGATTATGTAAATATTTATGTTTGTGTAGGAGTACATGAGAATCACTTGATTATATAATATTACAAAAGCACTATCAGATCAAGTAACTATTAGTTTGAATACACATGTATCGTTAAAGTGCTATTCGATAAAGTGGATAAGTGAAGATTAGGTTTGTAATCATTTAAAGATGTTTTTCTTTTTATAGCTAGACAACTAAGAGCACCTCCAACGGTTGGAACCCCGTTGGGGTTCTAAACTTTTTCTTTTTCTTTTTTTTTTTGATTTTTTAAATAAAAAAAAAATTAAAAAAAGATAAACCAATCGCGGACCGCCACGTGTCAGTGGGGCCCGCAAACAGTTTAAGAACCAGGTTCTTAATAGGGAATTTTTAGAGCTGGTTCTAAAAGAATTGTGGGCCCCACAATGTTTTAGAACCCATCAAAACCACCTAAGAACCCCCCATTGGAGGTGGTCTAATAGATCTACGCTGGATTAGTGGTTTGCATGTGCTCTTTAGCTCTACGATGATCATACGTATATCAGTGTAAAATGTTGACACCACATTAGTATTAGCCACATCTTTTACTTACTTTAATTTTATTTTCCTCCCCGTTTAATATCAACATCTTAATCATACATTAAAGGATACATGAAGTGTCAATTATATCAAAGCCCTTTTACGGCTGACATAACAAAAATACGAACCTTTTGTTTTGCTACAAAACAAGTTCTGAGCATATAAGGACTGACGAGAGAGATTCCAAAGCCAACAAACCTAAATTCTTATATCAGAATATTAACAAGGGTAGAATACTTGTCTATTCTGACATTAATTTGGATTGATAAAATTCGACACGCATCCAGGGCCAGTTCTGAAATTTTAAGGAAATGTGATTATGGTGTCCATGTAATTTTTATTATAATAAATTTGGGGGTCTAAAAAATGGGGTTTATATCTATGTAGTTTTATCTTGGGGTCCAAAATTTTGGAAATCTGTGACAAATGTTTCACTTATCATTGTCCAGGACGGGTCCTACGTGCATCATGTTGGACTTTAGTGACTTCAACAACGATGAATCCGAAAACTAACATGTAACCGTGTAAGGGCAATTGCATAACTTGGAATCTGAAATAAGAAAAGTGTAATTTTATAAAAATATGGCCCCTAAGTTCTTGTGGAGGTAAGTTAGTTTTGAGTTTTTGCAATCGTGAAAGCTCAATTTGTATGTTCTCTTCCAAAAAAATTGTATATGATGGGTAGATGGGCACGTCGTAATCGTGAAACTCGTTTTTTTCATAAACTAAAATTATAAAAATATATATACAGCTAAGACTAAAGTGATGTA
This sequence comes from Moricandia moricandioides, assembly GCA_905132885.1. Taxonomy (NCBI): domain Eukaryota; kingdom Viridiplantae; phylum Streptophyta; class Magnoliopsida; order Brassicales; family Brassicaceae; genus Moricandia; species Moricandia moricandioides. The sequence continues at coordinate 36,822 of CAJHQQ010002499.1, forward strand.
CAATAATTTTGTTGCAAAGGACAAATTATCAAAAATTAGATGAGATCTCTCAATATTGGTGGTTCTTTGTTGGATTCCGAGCATGGTCATTATATCCATGTTCAACGACCGGTTTTTTTGGAATGTGATTGAAAGTTCGGGTGTTTATATACCAAAACTAACTAAATGTTCTCGCAATCGTTTGTTTATTTTTCTTTTATTAATGGAAGATAATCCAGCAAAGAAAGTACAAAAGGAGGTGACTAGTTTGGGTGTTTACATACCAAAACTAACTAAACGTTCTCGCAATCGTTTGTTTGTCTTCCTTTTATTAATAGAAGATAATCCAGAAAAGAAAGTACGAAAGGAGGTGATGGTGTTTACTAAATGGTTCAGGGTTCACGGTATACCTACTCAATGGTTCAGGGTTCATGGTATTTGTATTACTTTATGTTTGTTGTCTTATTATTCTAGGTATTTTGTATGTACTTTTAATATTTATATAGATAAAATAGTTGTTAGAAAAAATCTCACTTTTATTACATATAGATTGAAAAATAAAGTGAGATTATAGTATTTTCTACCTTAAATTTCATTTTAGAGTTAAAAATGAAATAAGTTTCGAAATGCTCTTAGACCATCTCCAATATATAATGTTTTTCCTTTAAAATAGAATAATTTTATAATAAATATGGGATCTACTTCAATGTTTTTTACTAAAATAGATTTTCAAATGTAGTGTAAAAAAATGCATTCTTAAATAAAAAATAAGAGATGATTATCTTTGCTTATGAAGAAAATAAAGATGAAATAAAGTAGATTTTCATCTAAATACTATTTGAAAGATAACTACTAACTATAGATATGAGTTGGAGATGCTTTCAACTACCTGAATATTGTATAACATATATTTTAATATTTTTTGTCATGATCCAACAAATGATGAAATCAAACGATTTTTTAAGAAATTTTTTGTTGGATGACCAAACTGTTGAATCCAAAATAGCGCGATGAACAACCGGATGGATGAGAGAGTTACAATTGCAAAATATATTGCTTACATTATTAACTCGAGTCTCGTAGTCATAAAGTCATAAATGTGTGTTTCTCTACTTTTATCAGTATTAGGGAAAAATGTTATGCATCTAAAGGTAGAAGTGATTCTTAGTAGTATAGAGATAGATGAGTCAATCCAATTATCACCAATTGGTTTTAGGTTGGAAGATCATATAGCTTAACATGATATCAGATCTTGATCCAAACAATCTAACCCGATCCATTATCGATCCAGCCCAAAGTCGGTCCATCGATCATTGACGCTAAAAAAAACATCATCTCGAATGGGCGTATTAGGGACAAATATCCCACTTCATAAGTTGGAAGAGAACCTTAGTAGTATATAATATAGATGAATCAATCCACTTATCACCAATTGGTTTTAGGTTGAAAATTCATCTAACTTAGCAATCAATTTAACTTTTGGTGCTAGTACTTTATCAAGTTATATAGTGTAAATAAATCTTATTGCATAATCAAGAAGACATGATACTAATACTAACAGAATTTCAAATTAAATGCACGAGATTCTATTTAATTGCACATAGTTGTTAAATAAGTAGTAGTTTTTTAGTTCAGAGCCTAAAGGTGATGTGAAAGTTGTTGAATCGTCTTTAAGAACATTCAGTTACTTGTTTTTATGTATAAACATCTATAGTATATGTGGATCGTCTTTCTCATATCCATTTATAAATGTGGCTTTCTTTCTATTCAAGTTACAAATTGGTCTTCAGGCACAAAGGCATATGTCTTGAATGTTCCTTTTCACTTTGTCGGTTATTTGAATATCTAAAGTTAATATTATGGGAAGATTGTTACAGAAAAAAGGGTAAAAAATAAAATAAAAACTATGGATGTTTAGGATTATAAAGAGAGCTGTTTGATCACATTGGGGTGCATTTGTAAGATCAGGAGAAGTCGGGGAAATGGGTCCACCTTTGTTTCTTTGACTCGTCAAACCATTTGATTGTAATCAAAACTTTGTTCTTTTTAGTCAAAGAAAACAGTATAATGAATAACAAGTTGAGTGATATTTGGGGAATTTTGGAAGGAATGGGCCACTCATTGTTCTCTTAAGTGGGGAGGCAGTTTGTGTGAAGAAAAGAATCTTCAGCGTATAATGAATATGATATGATGTTTATGTGTCTGCAAATAATGCAAAGGAATCTCGATGCGTGGATAAGGAAAAAAAAACAACTTTCATCATTAGGTTTTTATTCCTTTGTTTGGTTAATATATAAAAGATTTGATGGTTGATTTGGATATTGGTTTCGTACGTGGATGTGTTTATATCAGTCATAACACATGGTCTAAATATTTTTGAGAAAATAGTTGTTATGAGCCAAAAAAACTATGAAGTTATCTCATTAATATAATTATTTTCCTAATTGTCTCATTAGTATAATATTTTTAAAAATCACAATACTAACCTTAGAAAATAGAATTACTTATATATTTAAAAATATTAAAATAATTTAAATATTTAACTAATTAAGAAAATAAAAAATATATTCCCAAATCGATTAACTCTAATTATCTAATTTTTTTTGTTCAAAAATCGGATTTAAAGATAAGGAAACATAATATTTGCAAATATTTTCATAATTACTCTTTCCTTAATTTTTGCAACTGTTCATACTTATCCGTAGAATCTAAATTCTAATATAGGTAGAAGACAATTACAATGTTTGAAACTAAGTTCTACGACTAAGTAGATTATTGGTAGACTGCAGATTGTTAATTCTGCATACTTTAGAATGGTAGGTAAAACGTAGATTGAGGATTCAAAATTTATTTGGATTACTTTATTTTAGCAGATTACGTTTTCTAAAACAAATATGACACATACAAAAACGAGGATTTCAAATTCTACTGTGTAGAACACAACATCTGCTATCCGTAGAACGTAAATTTAATTTTTAATTTAACAATTTTTTCAACCCTAAAAAATTCCAATACATTGGTGTAAGTATTTCTTCAATATTTTATATTTTTAGTTTTTTTTTTCTGGTTTGCAAAACAATTTATTTTGATTTATTTCGAAAAATAGAAAGGGTATTAAAGGCAAAAAGAGTACAAAATCGTTTTTATGCTAATGGGACAATCTTATGATTTTTTTGGCTCAAAAAAACAATTTAACACATGTGTAAACATTTTTTTAAGTTAAAGTACAAATAACAACAAAGGAAAAAACAAGTCTTCAGTAAAAAATAAAAACAAAGGAAAAAATAGAAATAACAATAAACAAAGAAAATTACATTTAAACAAAATACAAAAATAGATTTAAAACTTACATTTAACAACTTCATATTCCTCTTTTCTCTTTGTTCTTACATTTAAAACTTAATATGTATGAATTTGAAGTGTTCAAATAAAACTCCCGATTTCTAGATTAATGGATTTTGATTTCGGTTACAAACCGAAATAACCATTTCTGAACCGAATCAAACTAAATTGTAGTTTATCATTTTAATTCAGTAACTTTTTCTAATGCTGAAATAATCGAGAAACCGTGGTACCGGAAGTGAAGTAACCAATTGAACCGAACTAGTATGTCGATTCGAAAGTTTCATACGAGTCGCATGCAACTAAACAACTGATCCAAATAAAAAAAAATTGATCATCTAGATAAGACTATGTTTATTTTAAAAAAACATGACTTACTTTCACTAATCATTAAAATGTTTGATTACAATAGTAAAATAGAATTATCCACTCTCTTTAAATCAAAGCAGAAATTACAATAATGTAAGGTAAAAATAATAATTCTTCACAAGAAGATATAAGTGAATTCAGATAAAACTTGAATGCGTCGATATTGTCTTCAAGACATAGTCGAACACGAAGATAGTCACATAAGGTGATATTGAAAGCCAATCCTCACTAATGAAATAAACCAAAGTAATCATGATTGTCTCTTCTGATCCGTAGAGACCATACACAAGACAGAAAATGAGCCAAGAAAGCATCTCCATTCATGGAAAAGAGGTATGATGAAAATCTCCACTCCTCAGAAGAAAAGGATGATGAGATTATAAGAAAATATCAATCTAATAAATCCATCAATAAATTTTTCATAAAGGAGAAATACATTCTTATGCGTAAATTAAAAATCCTAATAAACTCACCAAAATATTAGCAATCGAACTCATAACAGTAAAATCACAATATTCATCAAGATAGATTTGAGTCTTGGTGGACTAAATTGGATGTTGATCCATACAACAAAATTATTGTGCATGGCCTATGATATGTAGCCTACAGGCTCTAATGCATTCAATCAAGATATTAGAGGATTGGGTGGTTTAGGTAGAGAGGTGGTCAAGGCCGAGAAACAAGCGTCAAGGATACCATTGGATTATTCGGCTCTTCCGATAAGACAAGCAGAGTTGCCTTGAAATCTTCGCCACAATAGCAGATCTTGTAGCGGATCTCGTTGGAAGTCGTCATGAAACCCTAGTGGCGGAGCAGTGAAGAGATGTCGATGGAAGATGAAGTGATTTCTAGTGAGGACCTTCAAACGAAGAAGACTCACAGATCTTGAAAGCGAAGAAGATGATACTTAATTATATAATTATATTCATATTTATAACTATATAACTAAGTAAATAATTAAAAATAACAAAAAAGAAATCAAATTATCTAAATAATAAATTCATATAATAAATAAATATTTTGCATTCAAATTTTGGGTTTAGTGGTTACAATTTAACATTTATTATTTAAAAATGAGGTTAGAGAAGGTTCAAAAATTAGTCTTTTTAATTTAATGAATACTGTTTTGATAATTTTTTTTTTAAATTATTATTTTTTACATCAAATAGATATTCTATCACTCAAACAAGAGATGATTTAAAAATACATACAAGAATAAAATAAACAATAAAAAATGTTTATATGAAAAGATCATGTAATTCTAGCTAATGAACCTGTAAATACATTATATTCCCGATGTATGTAGGAAATCTTGAAGGTTTGAAATCTTCGTTGTATTCTTTTTATCTCTTTCAACTCTTTTGAAAAGTTCAGCCATACATGTGGTTCTTCAATTTGAGATCAAGTCTTGGCAGTCCGATCAAAAATTTTAACAAGTAGAATGTCATGTTTTCCATCGCCTAACCAAGCGATTCTAACTCCAAATGGAAAGATGAAGCTCTTCTTTGTTTTTCATGTTTATAAGTTGGATTTGTCTCAATGTGTGTTCCCAAATCCATCCACATCCAGTCTATTTCAAATGAACCATTAATCGTACACATGCTTTGTAAGCATACAACTTGTAAATCCATTAGATTTTGTGGTTGCATCTCTATAGCAATTGTTGTATTTGCTGAAAACCATTCTGAGATTTCAAGAAATATCAAATTATCTACAGATAAGAATTTTTATCCATCTCCATGCAATGAATATTTTTTATGCCACAAAATATAATCAAAATTGGTATAGACATTCGAAACTAAAAGGAAGTTCATACTGAATGGTGTAGATGATAATGCATATGCTTGTAAAACTAGTAGACATTCAGAAATAACATAAATCACCAATTCATTGAATCTTCACATATAGGATAATAATTATCACATCGCATATGATAACTTGTCAATTTTTTTTTACATTGCAACACTAATATTTGGTTATGAAAATATAATTTTTTCTATTCTTTTTAAATTTTCCTGGCTACTCAATATCTTAATTAAAAGTGTACTGACCAGTTTTCATAATTCTTTAACAAAAAAATATTTTGATGTGCGATTCGGCTTATAGTTAAGCACTTAATAAGGAGTATGTCCTTCAGAAAAATGGAATTTTCAAGCATTTCCAAATTCCACTCTTTTGTTTTCTCTATGATTAAATGACTCGCTATATTTGGATGCATATGCTTTAATCTCATAATTTGAATATATCTTTTGTTATGAAAGATTCTCTATGGAACTTATTACCAAGAAATTTTCTAATGCTCTCTATATGATTTGCTTAATAAAATAATTTTCTTAACAAAATAAAGAGAAATACTCTAAGATAAATCTAAAAAATTTTTGGAACTAAAATAACATTTAAAGAAAAAATAATTAAAATAAATTTAATTAAAAATTGTAAATATATCAATTATATTAATTAATCTAGACTTAAGATTTATAGTTATAGAGTGAAGTTTTAGAGGTGAGGTTTACAATTAAAAAAAATTAAAATAAAAGAAAATATTTTTTTCATTTTTTATACATTAAAAAGTTACATATCATTTGTTAAGGACATCTCCATCCCCGTTCTATAATTTATTTTAAAATAAAGTGATGAACAAAAAAAATAAAATTACTCAATAAATATAGTAATGCTTTTATTTTTTATTTAATACTTTATTTTTGAGTAAAATAAAATAAATTATGGAGTAGTATATAAATGTTCTAATAAAATGCTAGAATTTGGATCATTTGATATTCCTTTACCAAGGTTTAAAACAAATATTTTCATTAACAAACTGAGAATCTTAGATAAAGTGAGATTATGGAGGCTATAAAGGTATTATTCATATGTTTTTCTGACTTTGAGATATTTCATGTTTCAAACACACATAATGAAATTTCGAATTTTTTAACTACATTGTGAGATCTTTTTATAAAAAAAATTGTTTTATTGGTTGTTTAATTCTAGTCTAATTTTCTAGATAAATATAATAGAAGTTTGATGTGAAAAAAAGAAGAAAAATAAAGTGAGATTAGAGTTTGGTGAGGGGAATATGCAAGGAGCAATTTCACGTCACGTAAACTCGAAATGACAAGAGGTAAAATGGTGGGAACCACAAAGGGAATGCATGCAAAATCCAAAGGGCTCCAGAGAGATCAGGACATTTGAATCAGTAGGTGCGTTATGGGTCCCACTTACGACAAAGATCATCAACACTTCAGTCTCACACGTGGCGACATCTCATTACCTTCTACCGACAGACGAATATTTTTCGACTTACGAGGAAAGTAACCAAATACCAACTTGGCCTTGTACTCTCACTCATCCAACTCCTTTTATGTTTTGTTTATTGACAAAATACAATGCATATTTGACATATTTTTGTAAGCTAGTACTATTGCCGTCAATTGAGAAATACTACAATGCAATTCGCATATAAAACATGTAAATTATATATGTTTTCGTGTTTTTGTTAACACAAAAACTACCAATATTGTACTAGTTATTACTTATTTATTATATTATAGTTCAAAAATAAAATTCAAAATTTATTTGAGAAATAAAAGTTTTTGCACAATTAACTTTTACTACCCAAATAATTCATATTTAGATTTTAATTTATGTATACTAAATAAACAAACTATTAGTTGATGTATTTGTATTTTTTCTATTTTTAATAACTAAAAACACTAAAAACACTAAAAATAAAATTATCTACAATAATGTGTCCAATTAGTAACCACACTTGACAACAAAAAACTAGTAACTACACCATATTGATTGTTTTCATGTCAAGGTGTGGTCCATGAACAAGTTTGTTCCGCATTCCATTTTTTCTTATTTATTTAATTTTAACAAAACTAGAATCAAAAAATTATGTCACCTTAATTTTAACACTAGACGGTCCTCTACTGTTACGATTTGCTCTTAATCAGATAATTAGGAAGAGTAATACAAAACGTTTTTGTTTATTGCTATAATGAAGTTCAAGAATGATTAGAATTGATTAATCTATAGTTCTGATGTGTAAATAACAGTTAAAACATTTAAAAAAAATTCTGTGAAGAAATTTAATGGCAGCTGCAAAAATGTTGCAGAATCCGCAAAACTCTTAAGATAAAAATAAAGAATTAATTAAAAAATATCATTTATAAGAAAAAAATAGAAATAAGCAAAACTACCTTTATAAGGGTCGACAATGGGATTGGCTAGTCTGAAAACAAGACCAATACCAACAGACACGCATATTCCATTTTACTTAGTTACATAAATTTATATGGTATATAATTTTATTTTAAAAATAAAATAAAATCTTAATATTAGTTTTTGATAAATTTATGATTAAAATCCGATATTTTTTTTATGCACTAGATCCAATCAAATCCGATCGAACAAATAACACCAAGCTAATTTAAATAAAAATTAAAACATGCTTCTCTATCTTTTGACATTGGCAATGCGGATCGAGTCCACCTTATCCGATAAACTCATTCACAATTCAAATCCATCAAGTTAAAGAAACCAAACGAAACCCTAAATCAAATCTGAAACTTTACGTCCCGAATCCAACTAATTTGGGCCTCCTCATTCTTGCTTTCTCCTATAACCATTGGTTGTGGTCATGTTTTCTTTATCTTCGTGTGGTTTGTCATGTATTTTTGGTTCAATCTTATTATATCTTTTCGAATATTTTCTTTTCTATTTTTACTGACCAAAATATTTAGCCGATCAAAACCCAACTGACTAATTTTTTAGACATATCCACCGACACCAGATAATCCAGTTACTCACAAAAAAAGTTAAATATCTCAATTGCTTGGTTACATGTAGAATTAATAACTTCATATTAGAGAGGAGTTGATCTGTGGCCTAAACTAACATGACAATGTAGTTATAATTTTTTTCTATTTGCTTGCATCTTAATGTGAATTGTTGAAAATCTGTTTTCACTAATGTAAAAACACTTTAATACATTTATAAATACTTTCATTAATGTAATTATAAATTCATATAAATTAAAATGAATATTATGATAGAAACTAATTTTAATTTAAAATAAATTATCTAATAAAACTTAAGTTATAATTAATTATAATTGGATTATATTTGAATACTTTGAAATAAAAGAATATTAACTTCTTAATAAAGAATAATTATATAATATATTTAGAATATGTATTTTTGAAAGAAAATGATGAAAAATATTAGACCATCTCCAATGATTTATTTTATTTTTCCTTGAAAAGAAGTAAACTCATTTTGAATTTTGTTTTGTTCCAATGATTTTTCTTGTTTTAATTTAATGCTTGATATGTTTATTTCTCAATTTTTTTGTTTATTCTAATAACAATTTTTATTTGATAATATTAAAATTATACTATTTAAAAGTTTAGAGTTTAACTAAACTAAAAGTATTAAAATAAAATATTTATTACAATTAGTAAAATTACTTTACCACACACAAAACAATAATAGAGTTCTATTTAAACAATACTATTTTCTGTCAAGAATTATTCTATGTTGTATTAAGTTTTTTTTTTTCTATTTTTGGTAATAGTTATGTATTCGTAATGTTATTGTAAGTTTTATTTGAATTATATCTATACATTATTTATTACAGTTTTATATTTAAGTATTTAATTAACTTTTTATTTATTATTATTTTTAAGTTTTAATAATTATATGCATATTGATAATAAGTTTTAAAAGTAGTATTTTTTATAGATTTTTATGTATAATACAAAGTTTTGTCCAATTTAGAGAACAGTATGCAAATAAAAAAAACCAACATCGAATAATTTTATGAATAGTTTTCTATTAAATATGCTTTAATACTATTCATATTCTCATTTTTCTCTAAAATGATGTACTACTTCTTTCATTTTTATTATTTTCCTTTATCTTGATGTATTATTGGAAATTAAAATTGGAAATGAAATGTTTTTAGAACAAAACTCAAACTTATTTTAAGTTTACATCAGTCTAAGAGAAAATATAAGAACACCGTTGGACTTGGAAATGCTTTAATAGAATGAGTATTACATTTTTTAGTCTTTTCAACAATTACTGGTTAATATATATCTTTACTGTTTCTTTTTAAGGTAAGTATAGCTGTCCAGTAGTTTTTTCAAAGATTTTCTCAAAACAATAGAACGTAAACCAGTTAAATAAAATAAAATTAGAACTCTCACTAAAATTAAAAGAACCAAAGTCACACAATTTTTTTTGCTTAAAAGTTACACTATATTATTCGTAATCGTGGTCTTCAAGATAATAAAATAGCATGCCAAGAATATGTAGAAACACGGTAATATAATATAATAAATAAATATATTACTAGTTTCAGTGAATAAAATATTAAAAATATAACTTTAATCTTTTGTTTTCGCATTGTAACTAAAACAACTGACCGTTTGTACAAAAGCATTGCCACTAAATTGTTCATGTATCTACCATATACGATGTTTTGGGTGGAAAGTGTTAACTATACTAGTATTTAAAGATTAATATTATTGTAAGTCTCAATTGTTCATGTATCTACCATATACGATGTTTTGGGTGGAAAGTGTTAACTATACTATTATTTAAAGATTAATATTATTGTAAGTCTCATTTATTTGTATTTGGCCTAATACAAAGGATATGCACACACATAAAATTGAAATGATTGATACGTCTACAAAGATATATTTCACAGGATATTTTGCTTCGTCCACTATAAGTGATTGCAACTCGATAGAAAATATAAGAAGATCAAACAAGATGTCCAGCTACTACGAAGTCGATCGAATGTATGCGTATAGTTGACCCAAAAAAGAAGAAGTTTGTTTTGCGTATCTATAATATAAGGACATCATTATCTCTAAGAATCCCAAATAGGGTTCTTAATTTTTATTTTTGCTGATCAAAGAAAAAAAAATAAAAACGAACTAATCGCGGGCTGCTACGTGTCAGTGGGACCCGCAAACAGTGTAAGAAACTCTCCAAAAACGGTTATTATTTAGTAGTTTTAAGAAACGGTTCTTGCAATGTTTATGAACCTCACGCGTAAGTGAGGCCCGCAAAAAGTGCAAGAACCCCTCTTAAAGATCTCGGATAATCATGTTTTAACTAGTCATGTCTACGTTAAGTTTTCCTTATAAATGATTTGTTTATGCATGCATTATTGTTTATTCTTGATTTACCATTAGTAAGAGAGAAATACTGTAAGATAGTTTTAAAAAACATTTTGTCATAAAAATAGTTTTTAAAAAGAAAAATGACAAATTTTTTTTATTAAAAGTATAAATATACTCTTATATTCTTAGAGTTAACTAAACTATACTTAGATTTAAAGTTGTGGAGCGAAATTTTGAGAGTGGGTTTAAATTTTTTTTTTTTTTTAAAAAGAATTCAAAAAATAAAATTATTTCAATTATTTTTAAAGATTTTTGACAAAATATTTTTTTTAAAACGCTATTTAAGAGAATTGCCCTTAATAAAAATGTACGTTATAACTAAAATCAATGTTATAAGAAAAATAACCACAATTTAATAACGAAAAATATGTGATTATAATGTTCTTTCTCAAAAAAAAACATGTAATTATATCGTCGTGGTTAGAAACAAACTGTGGCTAATTAATTCTGATTATAATTTTGCTATTATCATTTTGTGCCTATTTTAGCCATGTCTGTCACATGAATAAGATTGATTATATATGATTACGGTTCTTGTCACTAACTTATTGTGGCTATTTATTGCCACAGTTCAATGACTTATCATGGCTATATATCGCCACAATTTACATTATTTTATCGTGCCTATATATAACCACTGTTATATCGGTTCAGTTATTTGGGTATTGGATACCAGAGTTCTTATTAGCTCAACTCCGCTCTGCCTTTATCTTAAGTTATGGTCGGATATAGATGAATGATTATGGTTTATGTTTAAACCTTGTTTCTTATTTTAATAAAATGTGGAGGGCTTTGCTTTGGTTCGTGACAAGAGTGTCTTCTCCAGTTTTTATATGAAGATCCAAATGGTTTTAATTGTGTTACGATATGACTAGAACCAATGGAAGTACTGGCTTATAGTTGTGCGAGCTTTGAGATCTCTTGACTTGGTTCTTTGGATAGGAAGTTACTTCAAGTCCACAAACAAGATTCCTTGACTTGTTTCTATCTGTTGTTTGAAGATTAACACGCTCTTCCCCAATAGTCGCTATCATCAGGACATTCCTTCAATTCTCTCTATAAGATTCTAGGCTTAAGTTTTAGTTTTTCATCTTTTCGTTTTTTAATATCCTTGTAGTTTCGTCTGGCTCCGGAAGGATTATGATCTTTACCGGCTTATGACTCTGGAAGAAATGTGTACCTTGCCGACTTGTGACTCTGGAAGAAATGTGTTCTTTACCGGCTTGTGTAAAAATGTTCATGTTTTCAATATAATCTAATAGATGACAAAAAAATTATTGAATAGCCCAAGCTATTCTTAGTCACGGTTTTACCACTGAATATTCTGGAAGAGTTTATTGATGGTAGTCCATGTTACTGCCATATTTTCCTTCATGCATGGTATGTCTGCCTTGACAGCTCCAACATTATCCATGATGAGTTCAAAGCATGACTCCATACAAGATATAAAAAAGGGAAGATATAAGTATGCAAGTGAAATCAAAATCGAAATAAAACTTTGCCCTAAACAATCAGGAAAATCAAAACGATTTAAAACTTCAAACCCTAAACAATCGGGAAAATCTAATTGAAATCGAAACTTGAAACTAGGGATGTTATATAGGGTTTTGAAATTTAGGGTTGTCCCAGCCCATCCCTATAATTTAAGAGCCCTAGCCCTAATGCATTACTCATTAAGTATATAGGATTAGCTTAGGGTTGGGTTAAAGAAATAAAGGGTTTTGACAGGGTTGAGCCCTATTAATTTTTTTTTTGGTAAACAACAATATTTTGGTGTAGACATTTTTTTTGTAAACTATTTTGGTGTAGGATTAAAACTTCAAAAAATAATTTTCTTTCCAAAACTGCAAAAATTGAGTTTTTTCGTTAAAATCATGAAAACAAAGCTTTGCGTCAAAATCGTGAAAACAAAGCTAAAACCACAAGATTGAGTTTTCCCGCCAAAACCACAAAATCGAGTTTTCCCGCCAAAACCAGAAGATCGAGTTTTTTCCGCCAAAACCACAAAATCGAGTTTTCCCGCCAAAACCGTAAAATCGAATTTTTCCCGCCAAAATCGCAAAATCGAGTTTTCCCGCCAAAACCGTAAAATCGAGTTTTCCCGCCAAAACCGTAAAATCGAGTTTTTCCCGCCAAAACCGCAAAATCGAGTTTTCCCGCCAAAACCGTAAAATCGAGTTTTTCCCGCCAAAATCGCAAAATTGAGTTTTCCCGCCAAAATCGCAGAATCGAGTTTTCCCGCCAAAACCACAGAATCGAGTTTTCCCGCCACAACCGCAAAATCGAGTTTTCCCGCTAAAACCGCAAAATCGAGTTTTCCCGCCAAAACCGCAAAATCGAGTTTTCCCGCAAAAACGAGTTTTCCCGCAAAATCGAGTTTTCCCGCAAAATCGAGCTTTCTCGCCAAAACCGCAAAATCGAGCTTTCCCGCCAAAACCGCAAAATCAAGTTTTCCCGCAAAATCGAGTTTTTCTGCAAAATCGAGTTTTTCCTCTAAAACCGCAAAATCGAGTTTTCCGCTAAAACCGCAAAATCGAGTTTTTCCTCTAAAACCGCAAAATCGAGTTTTTTCGCTAAAACCGCAAAATCGAGTTTTTTCGCTAGAACCACAAAATCGAGTTTCCCGCAAAATCAAGTTTTTTCGCAAAATCAAGTTTTTCGCTAAAACCGCAAAATTGAGTTTTTCTCGCATATCGAGTTTTTTCGCCAAAACCGCAAAATCAAGTTTTTCCGCTAGAACCGCAAATCGAGTTTTCCGCAAGATTTAATTTTTCCGCCAAATTGAGTTTTTATGCCAAAACCGCCAAATCGAGTTTTTCCGCCAAAACCGCAAAATCAAGTTTTTCCGTAATATCATAAAATTGAGTTTTTCCGTAAAATATTTAATAAAAAAATCATTTTTATTTGATTTATGTTAATTTATGAGATAACATATATTTTGTAAGAGATTATATTAAAATTAATTAGCATAAAATGATAAAGGGTCTTTTTTTTTTTTTTTTTTTTTTTTTTGATTAACCTGGGGGTATCCCAGGCCCATGGAGAGGCCCAGACTAATCCCCAAGGGGAGGTGCAGCCCACGGATAGACCCTCTCTCCGGGTATTCAAATGAGTCCTAAAGCATGGGCCCATATCCGTGTAAAGTGACCAGGATAATTGTGACTTAGTTTCGCGCAGCAGGTGGATCGAACCTGAAACGTGTTGGCGTCCCAGTCTCGTCTCCTTACCACTCGACCACAATCACCCGGTCATGATAAAGGGTCTTAAAGGGGTTGAAAAGGGTTCAACCCTGTTTTACATATCTTGATGGGTTCTAAAAGGGTTAGAGTTCATTTAGGTCTGAGCTTAAATTATATAGGGTCGGGCTGGGCTGGGTTACCCTATATAACATCCCTACTTGAAACCCTAAGCAATCAGGAAAATAAAATCGCAACCAACTTAGGAACCCTAAATCATAGGGAGAATTAAAAAAATATCCTATTTAGAATCCCTAAACAGTCGCGAAACGGAAATATATTGGGATATAATGATCAAAAATCCAAAACCAAAACATGCAAGGAGAAGAGAAGAACAGAAAAGTACCTTAAGGAGAAGGGAGACAGAGATCAGAGGCAGCAAGACTTGGAAGACCAATGGCAAAGACGGAGATTAGAGGCTGCAATGCTTTTGAATCAAAGACACATATGAGTAGACTCTGTTGTATGAGAGAAATAAGTGTTTTTCAAGTGTCGAAATAAGAATGATGGGAAAATTTCAAAGGAAAACCCCTAAACACTAGCCACTGAAATAAGTGACTGTATAATATTTGGGGTTCTAATTAACCGCATAACCAAATGTTACTTGGAGGCAAACCGATGAAATTTCTGGTTTATTGCTAAATGGCCACGAGTTAACCACTGAATAATCGATCAATACCAAATTTTGATCGAGCCAAAACTTATTTTTTCAACATAGCCACATATTAGTAGTGGTTAAACCGTGAATGTATAACTGTAAACCTTTGCCCCTAAACTCTAATCCCTAAACACTTATCCATACAAACAATTATATTTAGGGCTAGGCATCCGGAGGACCAATCGATTTCGTTTTGAATTACTTTCGGTAATTCAGTGAAATATTACACTGCCACTTATATGTTGGCAGAAAACTCCAAAACAAAGTACAGTGAAAAAACTGTGGCTAATAAATACGGTAAAAAATCGTGGTAATATGTTAACCATTGAATAGACACGGAAATTTCATAGCTAAATTTTTAGTCACAAAAACTCTGGCAAAAATCGTGGTTAAACGGTGGTTACTTTAACCACATTTATTTTTATGACTAAACTGTGGATATAATAGGAATGCTTTTAGCCATAGTTTTGTTTTATCGTGGCTGATCAGTGGTAAAACAGTGGATTTTCTATAAATTTGATGCAATATAACTTCTATTTAGTTCTAGCTCATTGCAAACAGAAGTTATATTGCATCAAATTTATATTGCAAAATTCTTAAACTGAAAACAAAAGAAAACGTATGATACGAGAACAGATTCAGTTAGTAATTCTCGATATTCATTTATTAGCATAATAACTCAACTGAAGAGTTGAGTCGACGTCACTAGTTTGGTGACCCATGCATTCATCCCGATCTTTAGTTAAGTGATGGATTCTTAAACCGTCTTCGCACGTGGAGCCAAATGGATAACAATGAGTACACAAACATATTCAGACTTCGAATATATTCGTAGACCCTGAAAAGTAAAGACAATGCGAGTGACGAAAAAACAACGGTTTAAAATGTGCGATTGATTTATTGATGAAAACGACATTAATCAAAGATACGGTGGTGCACTAGGCCAAGTGTTAGAAACTAACAAACGATAATGCCATTGTCTGTGTGATATAACATGTGAGGCGTCATATATTATCTTAGTATTTGCTATTTCCGTCACAAAATGCATGTATGATGTGTCTGACATGCATATGTTACAGCTTTAAATAATTTAAGACGACTGCCAACATTTACGAGCAAAAATATATTTGAAACTGTGTTTTTTTTCCATCGGAACGGTTATAACAAAGGTCTATATTTCTCAAAATACATTAGCTGTATCTGATCTCAGGGCACTAAATGTTATTTTTACATTGAACATAAACTCTATACGCCAAGAACAATTATAGATATTTTATATATAAAAAAAAGAACAATTATAGATCAAAGATGGGAAAAAGCTCTATTTAACCTCTATATATTTAAAAAAAGCTCTATTTGACCTCATGAACATTAATTTTTTTGGCCAAAAATTACACATTTCAATATTAAAAGATGATTAGTCAGAAAGTATGATTAAAATATGTTAAAAATGAGTTATATGAGCTCAATTCAACTAACGTTGGCTATGAGTGAGTTAACTTGAGGCCCTTCTGAGCTTTGGAAATGAGTGATTTTCATAGAGTCATAGAGAAATGTTTTGCTCTTTTCCTCTATTGTTAACACATATGTGAGTTTTATTAGACTTAACCCCAATACATGTCTTGTACAAATTTTTGTACAAAGATGACCAAAAATAGAGTACCAAATCTCATAATATAGATTTGGTAAAATAATAAATTCTTTCGTGGTTTGTTCATGCACATGATCAAAAATCTTACACATGAATATAACTATCATTAATGATTAGCTCTTTATAATTCTCGAGGAACACAGGGAATAAATACATTGTCTACAACTTATAACTAGTATAGGTCCTCGAGCATCATACATTCCTATTTTTGTTTTTTGGCTGAACGGTATCAAAACCAAAAAAAGAGAGAGCATGCAATTAGTTAGAGCTTCAAAATAGAAAAGAGGAGAGCAAAATACTTGCTTTTAAGTTTTGTGTGATATAGCTCACTTCTGATTACTGTAAACTCCAAACAATCCTACAGCTTAAGTAGGAGCTGACACTAACTATACATATCAGGAGCTGTTGTTCTTACGACAGTACCCTCTCTCCCTTTCTCTCTCTCTCTCTCTCTCTCCAAATTCAATAGCAAAAATCAAAACAGTGGAGAACAATCATGGTGCACTTGACACACGCATTGCGATTTTAACAGAGCAATGACTCAATCTACAAGAACGGTAATAGTATACGAACCTATGGTTTGACAAGAGTGTCCCTCTCTCTCCTATTGTCATAAGACTTCATAAACCACTCAAAAGATGCATAAAACTCCTTAAGTATAGTCCCCTTTTGTTCAAAAAAAAAGATCCATACCCCTCTCAAATAGTACATTAATAAAGCTCTGATCTTTGGTTCATAGACACTAAATATTAATTCTTTTTTACATTGAACATATATAAACTCGCTAGGCAAACAACAAACTGTAGATCAAAGATCAGACAGTAGGTCTGACCTCATGAACATTACTTTTAACTTCATGAACGGACTTACTGTACTTAAATCAAGTCAAAAACACTACCCACTGCAAAACGTACCTGGTGAGGAGAAAAAGTATAAAAAAAATATATGTGTGATGTATATTTTTACATACCTAACACAAATGTATTTCCCAAATTAAGATCCTATACATGGTTTAAGAGAGCTTCCATTGCTGTACCAAAGCCGCTCCTAAGAAGTTATTGGTAGTGTCTCAACAACAGCAGCAGCAATACATGATCTTACAAGTTTCTACCTGGATCAAGTGTAGAAAATATTAGGTTATGGAATTGTACATCTTATTGATTTAGCAAGGCTCTGAATATATACAATGTATAATAACTACAAGAAAGGAAGTTAGTATATACGATATAATGAGAAGAATATGAACGTTAGTGATTGATATACTTTCTATATTTAATACGTCTCCTCAAGATAGACCACCATTGGTGAGTCCGATCTTGATGCAAAGCTCTTGAAACGTGAGCGTGGAAGGAATTTAGTGAAGGCGTCAGAAAGCTGATCCGCAAATGATACATGTGAAACACAAAGATGACCAAACTGAAAATTGTTTTATGCGAAATGATAGTCGAGAGCCAAATGATTCGTCCTAGAGTGAAAAACCGAGTTTCCAGCTAGATAGGTTGCACCAATGTTATCACAATATATTGTTGGCTTTACTGTGTGTAGATCGAGTTCAGTGAGAAGAGAAATCAACCAACACATCTCTGCTGTTGTGTAAACTATGAATTAATAATCAGCTTCTGTGGAGGATTGTGTGACGTTTGTTTGCTTTAAGCTTGGTAAAACATTTAGTAATAATAATAATTTAGTTAAACATATATAATATAGTTCAAAATACATAACTGTTAAGAATAAATAGAAAAGTTGATATAATAAAAAGAAATCGCTAGGCGGTAATAATTCGTTTCTCGTTTTTTTATAATGCTAGGCGGTAATATTTCCTTGATGATAAAAATCGATATAAAAAAGAAATCGCTAGGCGGTAATAATCCGTTTCTCGTTTCTAGTTTTCATCCAAAAAGAAATCGCTTGGATGGAAACTAAAAAAAGAACGAAAAACGGAGAAATGCTAAAGACTCGTCAATAAGTATTTCCTTGTGATTAGAATAACCATACTATTATATTCCCTCTGTTTAATAAGATTTTTTTTTGGATTTTTCACACATATTAAAAACGCATTAAATCAATATAATAAATGTATTATTTTCTGTAATTTTCAATTTTCAATAATTTTTTGCTAATAATAATTCAATTAAGTCAATTATTATTTTTTTAAATTTTGCAATATTACCATAGAAAACACAAAAAACTATCTTTATTAAACAAACTTTTTTTCTAAAACATATATCATAATGGAACGGAGGGGGTATTACTTAAAAATTATAGGAATAGAAAAACAAAAATTATGTGTGAGACATACTACTACTATAACATATGAATATTTTTTCATGATTATGTATGTTTAATGTGTCTTAATAATTGAGAAAAGTTAAAATAAACAAATAAATTTAAATTAAAAAACTAGTATAATCCATTTGCAATAATGCAAATTAAGGTAAATAGTTGTAAAATACGGATAAGATATATACAAAAACAAAAATGAGGTTTTTCAAAAACAACCTAAAAATTCAAGTCAAACCCAAAACCAACCTATTTTCTTTTAGTTACTATTCATCATTGAATTTTTCATAATACCCATAAGTTTTTGAATTATTTACAAATTTGCCATTATTATTTATTTATTTATTAATTTCGAAAAATATAAAAAACCAAATACACCCTAAACCTTTCTTCTTAATTACAAATATGCCATCATCATCAATATTTTCAACCACCATGAACCACTATTTTTGATCTCTTAAAGCTTTAGAATTGAATTTTCAACCACTTTTTTCTCATTCTAAACAAGCAAATCTTCATTTCCTCTCATTTTCTCTACATTTTCATCTAAAAATCTCTCTTAACCTTCATTTTCATAATCATAAACTTCATAATTTCGTGTTTTTTCACTTGTGAATCGTCAAAAATGTTTCCTTTTGGTCATTATTGGAGTTTGGACGGTTGAAAAGGCTGGAAACGAGCTTCACACTGCAAAAAGGTAATTATTTTCATGGTTTAAGTCGTTTCTCAGATCTGTGTCGCGATAGTAGACTGTTTTATATGTCTACGCCCTTATATAGACATACAATGCAGTCTATTTGTCAACGCACATGTCAGTTTTGCAATTGACTAAACGGATTTTTTTTGTAATGTAGCATTCCCCGACAGTCTACACCGATAGTCTACATCTTAACCTTTGACAACAAAAACAAAAAAGTACGTAGACCTACAAAGACGACTACGCAAAAGAGGTTAGTTTTTCATTTGAATGAACTTTTGACTTTTCATAAGCAGACTTCAACATAAGTCTACGAAGCGTAGACTTCAACATAAGTCTACGAAGAGGTCAGTTTTGCATTTGACCAAAATTTTGACTGCGTTGAAAAGGTTAGTTTTGTGTTTGACTAAAACTTTTTAAAAATAATTTTTTTTTTTTAATATGTAGACTTCATATGCAGTCTTCTCTTCCCGAAAAAAAATGTAGACTACCCGTGAAGTCTATTTTTTTTATTTTGGTCAAATGCAAAACTGACTCATCGGATTTGAGAGTAGACTTCTTGCGAAGTCTGCAAATCTGTAGATGTTCATTTCAATCTACCCCCTAAAAAGTAAAACATAGTCAATTGCAAAACTAACCTCATTCAAAAAAATTAAAACATGTAGACTGTATATTTAGTCTACCTCTGAAAGTCAAATCCTGGAAAATTCTGGTCAATAGCGAAAACTAACCTTTTTGAAGTTGTAGACTGAAAACGAAGTCTGCTTATATAAAATCACAACTTTTTTTCAACTATAAAAGTAACCCGTAAAATGGTCAATTGCAAAAACTAACCCAAAAAGTAGACATATCTGACCGTCTACGGATGTAAACTGAAAAGAAAGTCTACCACGTTGTAGACTGAACATGGAGTCTATTTCGAAATTTACATTAAAAGTTAATTTGTGTACTATGCATTAAATGTTTTCACAATTTTTTCGTTTGAAAGTGTGTAATAGTTAATCCTAATGGGTTTGAGTGATTTTGGATAGAAAAACTGTTGTAATTATGAAAGTATAATACTTTTGATTTTGCTATATTGCTAGGAAACAATTGTAGACATATTAATAAGTCTACGTTAATTGTTTTAAGAAAGATGAAATACTTCTTAGCTAATTATGTAAACCTGTATTTTTTTTTGCAGGAAATAGCTCAAATACCTGTTGTATACGGAGAATGGGTGGTGAAAGAGTCTTTGTGGGAGTTTGTGGTCAATAATCGGAAAGGAGGGAGAATGTTCTTTGTGCATGATGGTTGTACACATGGTGAACTTCTTGAAATGGCACAAGAAGATTATGATCTGGACAAGAAAACCGAGAAGGTGCTTCTAGCGTATTCCTTGTCGGACGTCATTTCTCAGAAAATGTCCCCGGATACTCCTCATGCGCATGTCACGAATGATAAACAAGTGCGGAACTTGATCGAGTTATCAAAGACACATTTTGTCCGCCTTTGTATATCAAGCCAGAGCCAAGTAGAAGTTGGAGCTCGTGACGATGCTTATGTGTCTGATGGTGATGATCGTATTTTTGCTGATGAAGATAATGATGAAGAATATATTGATGAAAAGTTGGATGACGATGTTTAAGCCACTGCTGATGCTGGATGGTGTAAACTATTGTGATTACGGAAAAGTGAAAGGTGAGGAATCTGACGATGATGCAATGGAAACGCTCTATGATGGTCATATAGCACAGTGCTTTGGTACTGAAGAAAGATCACTGTCCCTTAACGACAATATATATGTCGGTCAGAGTTTTGCTAGTAAGGATGAGTTTGTTTCAAAGCTGAAGTCGGTGGCTGTGAAAGGTAAATTTACATTCACATCATATAAGACAACGAAAACTCTGTATGTGGCTAAGTGTCGTGTTCAAGGATGTGGTTGGAAGCTTAGAGCGAGTGTGAAGCATGGACCAAAGACATTTTGGGTGACAAAATATTTGAAAACATATACATGTTCAGTGGCGGATTGAATGTCTCAACGAAAATAATATGCTCCAAAATATGTTGCAAGATTATTCATAGACCGGGTTGGGATTATAGATGGGCTTACACCGAAGCATATCAAAGATGCGATAAAGAACATGTTTGGGATGACCCTAGATTACAACACTTCGTACCGAGCTTTGTTATCTGCCCAAGAATTGGTGAGAGGAACAGCAGAAGATGAATATGAGAATTTGCCTTCTTATTTGCGTCAGATCAAGATATCGAATCTGGGAACTATCACATGTCTTGAGAAAGATGATGAAAACAAATTTAAGTATTTATTCCTATCTTTTGGAGCTTTGATAGCTTGTTTTAACTATCTTAGGAGGGTTATTGTGGTGGATGTGACTCATCTATGTGGAAAGTATGAAGGAGTTATGCTAGTGGCAGCTGCCCAAGACGGTAATTTTCAGATATTCCCATTGGCTTTTGCGATTGTGGATGTGGAGAATGATGAGTCGTGGGAATGGTTTTTTACCAATTTGCGGAGGTGTGTTTCAGATGAGTATGCTTTGGTGATAGTTTCTGACAGGCACCGCTCCATTAAGACAGCGTGTGAGAAGGTTTTCCCTTGGGCAAGGCGAGGGATATGTTATTATCATCTACAACAAAATATAGTTCAAAATTTCAAGGGAAAGCACATGTTGTATTTGGTCAAAGGCGCTGCTTATGCACATACGCTTTTTGATTTTGACCGCTACATGGATGAGATACAGAGTATAAAACCCAGCCTTGCAACATATTTTGAGAATGCTGATGTCTCGTTATGGTCAAGAGTTCACTTTCAAGGTGACAAATACAACATAAAGACTAGCAACATCGCAGAATCTATCAACTCCGCACTTAAGCCAGCCAAAGGATTCCCCATCTCATTCCTTTTAGAATTTATACGCGA
This sequence comes from Moricandia moricandioides, assembly GCA_905132885.1. Taxonomy (NCBI): domain Eukaryota; kingdom Viridiplantae; phylum Streptophyta; class Magnoliopsida; order Brassicales; family Brassicaceae; genus Moricandia; species Moricandia moricandioides. Next base: position 59,159 of record CAJHQQ010002499.1, read on the forward strand.
GAAGCTAGGAAGGTGGTACTTTAAGAGGAGAGAAGATGCTTTTAGTCTCACATCACAGCATAATCGGGGAGTTGAAAATTTGTTGGTTATTCGTGAAGAGTATGCAGATATGATGACTGTGGAACGTATTGATGGTTGGCGATTTTTCGTGAAAGGAGGACATCGAGATTTTGTTGTTGACTTGGAACTTTGGAGGTGTCAATGTGGTGTGTTTGATATTGAGAAGATACCTTGTTCACATGCCATAGCAGCTGCAAAGGCTTCAAATATTCATGTCTCTACGCTGGTATGCCCATCCTATTCAAAGAATTACCTTTTTTCAGCATACGCGGCAAATATCTATCCCAAAAGTGATGTCTTGGAAGCTCCAAAAAGTGATGACACAGGAGCTACCACTGAGGATAAAGGAGCTTCCAACACACGTAAATGTCTTCCTCCAGATGTCAAGCGTGGTCCGGGTAGGCAAAAGAAGTCGAGGTGGCAGTCTTGGCTAGAAATTTCAAGGATGCGGGGAAAGCAACCGCGAAAACTACACAAGGACTATAGTTGCTCCCAATGCAAACAATCGGGTCACACTCGTCTAAACTGTCTAGGTTAAACCAGTGTCTTATCTCTTATATGTTGAACTTATGTCTTATTTCTTATGTGTTGAACTTATCAATTGTATTGTTGCTTTGGATGTTGTCTTATTTCTTATGTATTGAACTTATCAATATTGTTGCTTTGGATGTTGTCTTATTTGATGAACTTTTGTTGAAATCTTAGGTCTTAAGCTTTGTCTCCATCAGAGTTGTCTCCATCAGAATTGTTTGGCTCAGGTACATCAGCAGATGAACCAGCTTTGGTGTGGTCTTCCTTCTAGCCTTCACGCACAATCTTCTCTACAGCTCCCATCTTCGCAGTAAGGCCCTCAATCATGCGGGAATGTGTCTTCAGAGTGTCCTCGCATCTGTGAAGCCCCTCAACCATATTAGAGGTCAAGCCAGTTAGCCAATGACCTATTTCTGCTTTCAAGGTCTCCATATCCAGGGTAGGGGTCTCACGAGCCTTCTTGCATGATTCTCACTCAGACTTAGTGGGAAGAGTTGTGTGATTCTTGCTACGCACCATCTGACCAGCCTCTGTCTTCATCGGATGGATCTCCACCTTCACATTTGTCAACAGTGATGTTCCGACAAGAGGCCAGTGACTTTGTTCCCACACCCAGTCTGAAGAAAGCATTGCCTTCACTATGTTATCAACCCTTTTATCTTCCAAATCATCATCCCAGAGAGGGAACATTTCAGAGTACTCCTTCACAGTAAAGTTGTTAGCCCTAGTCTACGGAAAATAAGAATATTAAGTTAGTATAAAACCACTTAAAATCAACATAATACATACATAAACATACAAAACATACATGTTTCATAATGTTCTCCTTGATATTTCTCTTGCCTCTGCAACCTGAGAAGGCAAGTAGAGGTGGGGTCGGGAAACCTTCTATAGGTTCACCAAACACAGCTGCAAATTCAGGGAGACAATTGTAGACCCAGACTTGAAGAACCTGAATGAAGCCTTCAATAGCATAAGTCATTTCCAACTTTGCAACCTTTACTGAGTCCATCAAGAATTTAAACGCAACTCTTCCCCACGGGAAATCTTCAAAAGCACCTAGATCCATCACTAACCTAGCCAGGCTAGCTCGTGTGGGTGTCGAGGTTCTTGGTGCTTCGATGAAGCCAGCATAAATAGCTAAATACCCTATACGTAATCGATCTTCTCGAGACCATGTTCCGCACTTCTGACACGCAGCAGTTAAATCATCAATACTTGGCCCCCGGTCGATATGCACTCCCAGCCGCCCCCAAAATGCTTTCATGTCATTCGTTACCTCAACCAACAGATTCTCGAGATTCTTCACATACTCACAGTTCAGGCCAGTTATCTCTTCAAATTCAAGCAGAGAAAACCTCACTGGTTGAACACCTGCTAGACTCCACAACTCATACTTCTTCTTGCACTCGAGCTGAAAAGACAATATATAGTGCACCAGCCTCGAAGCCCATCCAAAATCCAATTCGTGGGACTTCAAGAACACTCCCAATCTCGAGTTTTTGAGCTCATCCCATTCGTTTTCGTCGAGTGCATTTTTAAGAGCATGAAAGAGCTTGCTGTCATCACTGTAGTAAGCAATGTTTTTAGACGGGACAGGTTCCTGCCCTAGAGTGTACAACCTCGGTGGGAAATCAAGCTTATCCATTTTGTAACATGCACCAAAAAGACACAAACAAAGAATTATACAAGTGAAGTCTACAAATTCAAAACATCAGTCCACATGAGAAGTCTACAAATTCAAACATCAGTGTACACGAGAAGCCTATAAATTCAAACATCAGTCTACACGAGATGTCTACAAATTTAAATATCAGTCCACATAAGAAGTCTACAAATCCAAACATCAGTCTACACGAGATGTCTACAAATCCAAACATCAGTCTACATGAGAAGTCTACAAATTCAAAACATCAGTCTACAAATTCAAATCATCAGTCTACAAATTCAAAATGAAGTAAACTGACGGGAAGTAGACTGACCGGAAGTAAACTGACCGGTTATTAGCTAAACAAGAGAAAGAGATGACAGAGAGACGTACGCCGGAAAGATGAAGGACAGTCCCTCGCCGGATAGGTATGAGAGATTACAGAGAGATGAAGTAGAAGCCGTGATACTGACCGGAAGCAGAGATTTTGACGAGAACCGCTCAGATCTGAAAAGAGAAAAAGGTAAAGGTGGTCACTTTTTATCGACGGAGAGGTAAAGCCGAGACATTGACTTACCAGAGCGACGGAGCAGACAGAGACGGAGCGGACAGAGACGGAGCGGACAGAGACGGAGCGGACGGGAAACAGTGTGGAACGAGTTTGCCGGAAATCGCCTCGAGAGAGATTGGGGAAAGATTAGGGTTTTTTTTACCCAAAAATCTTGAGAAATCGAATTTATATGCTGGGTAACTTTTCTGGTTAGGTTAAAAAAGATTTGGTTTAATTCGATTAGGTTGAAATTATATTGGTTAAATCCGGTTAGGTTAAACTGTGTGTAGACTGAAAAAGGTCTACATCTATATAGACTTTAAAATATGTCTACGAACCCCTTAACTACAAATCTCAAACCGTAAATGTTTTATTTAATCATCAAATTATATTGGTTAAATTCGGTTAGGTTAAACTGTGTGTAGACTGAAAAAAAGGTCTACATCTATGTAGACTTTATAATATGTCTACGAACCCCTTAACCACAAATCTCAAACCGTAAATGTTTTATTTGATCATCAAATTATATTGGTTAAATCCGGTTATGTTAAACTGTGTGTAGACTGCAAAAAAAGTCTACATCTATGTAGACTTTATAATATGTCTACGAACCCCTTAACCACAAATCTCAAACCGTAAATGTTTTATTTGATCATCAAATTATATTGGTTAAATCCGGTTAGGTTAAACTATGTGTAGACTGCAAAAAAAGTCTACATCTATGTAGACTTTATAATATGTCTACGAACCCCTTAACCACAAATCTCAAATCGTAAATATTTTATTTGATCATCAAATTATATTGGTTAAATCCGGTTAGGTTAAACTGTGTGTAGACTTCTTAGAAAGTCTACAACGATTTTTATTTTTTCCCTTTATTTTTTACAAAATTTAATATATGATTTACTAAATATGTTTAATTATTTTTATTTTTAATTTTATAGTCATAATATATGATTTAATTTTTTTATAAATATTTAGGAGTTTTTTTTTAAACACCAATACGAATAGACTGAAAAAAGGTCTACTACTATGTAGACTATATAATATGTCTACGAAACCCTAAACCACAAATCTCAAACCCTAAATGTTTTGTTTGATCATCAAACAGTTTAAATTACTTTTTCAAATATCAAAATTATACAAAATGTAAACCACTAAATATTAATAAGCAGATTTAAGTCAATAAAACCAAAAAATCAAAATCTAAAATCTAACCCTATGGAATCTACTACCAAAAGGCATAACATGTTACAACCTATTGTTTCTAACCATTGAACATTGTTTAAGACATGGTTACCAAATTAGTATATGTTCCTTAAAAATGTTTAATTATATAAAATTTTATTTTTTTACTTCATATTATGCATTATATTAATGATTAGTTAAAATATTACAATTAAAATTAAATTATTAGATAAAATTATGGTATATACTACATAACAAGTCTACCGAATGAATAGACTTCGTACGAGGTCTACATATATGTAAACTTCTTTCTGTTACGTGTAGACTAACAAAGGATAGAAACGTAAAATACACTTCTGTTTTTTTGTTTCGTCATAAAGGGTTAAATGTA
>CAJHQQ010002500.1:0-63488 GCA_905132885.1 Moricandia moricandioides
TACGTGAACATTCTCTACACAAGTAACATGATGACTAATGTTAAAGAGGAAATTGTAGGAAAAATTTTCTATGACATTTTTATATGCAGATCCTATCCAAAAATGAGGGACCAAGTTTGGGAGAGGTTAACTAAGTATGGATTAATATGGATGGAACATTGGCTTATTATTGAAGATCTGAACAAAATCACATGGAATCACGAGAAACATGAAGGAACTCTTAGAAACACATGCATTTTCAGGCTTTTTATATTATGATAAGAAATTATGGTATATTTGAATTCCATGCATTATGGAATCTAATGTTATGGCATGGAAGAAGAGGAAAGCAAATGGTTAGATGTAAGTTATATAGGACCCTAGAAAATGATGAATGGCATAATTTGTTTCTTTTATTCATTTACATTATAATTATGAATGGTAGGGTCGAACCATATACCTATAGTGGCTACTATTGAAGAAAAGGTCCTCACGAAGAGAGGACAATTATGGTTTGATAAAAGATAACTTGGTCAGGAGGGTTAAATAGAAAGGATAACTCGAGGATATAAATATTCACGAGGACAATAAAATCAGGATTTTGTTACAAAGTTGACCAATTATTGACATGATATTGGTTAATGGAGAAAAAATAATCCACCTTATATGAAAGAAAAATAAATGAAGTACAAAGGGGGCTTGAAGAAGTTCAAAGTGATGATAATAAGACTCAAGAGGAGATTCTCGATGTTTCAAAGAAACTTCAAGAGGCATATAAAGATGAAGATGATTATTGGTAATAAAAGAGTAAGAAAACGTGGTACAAATCATGGGATTCAAACTCAAAATTTTATCATGCATAAACTAAACAATGAAGAGCTTGGAATAGGATTATTGGACTTCATGATGAAGACGGACAATAGGTAACAAACGAAATAGGTGTGAAATGTGGCAGTTAACTACCTTGAGGATTTATTCAAATCCACCACTCCCTTTGATTTAAAGAAATTCTTAGAAAATTTTAATAAGTTTACAGAGTAGATGAACTGTCACTTAATAACAACATAATAAGAATTTCTTTACATTTTATTTATGATGCATCCCGAAAAAGCATTGGGACCGAATGGGATGATAGCTTTATTCTTGCAACACTCATGACAAATAATAAAGGGTGATATCCTCCTGTTTTTGAATACTTTTTTTACGGAGAAAGATGGATGTTATGTTAAACACAACAAATATTTTTTGATACCAAAAACCAAAAGACATGTTAGGATGACAGAGCTTCGACCAATTAGTCTCTATAATGTAGATACAAGATTATTTCCAAATTTTTATGCCAACGGCTCAAGAATTGCCTTCCAAAATTAGTCTCGAAAAGGCAGCACCATTTGCGGTAAGTCGTTTGATTTCAGACAATATTTTGATTGCATGGGATATTTTTTATGGAAAGAGGACGAACAAGTCATGTTAGAACAAATTCATGGCAAGAAAACAGATATATGAGCACGGACATTGATAGAGTGGAATGAACGTTTACGAATTGTATCACGTTGGTGCAATATAAAATCTTATTAAATAGACAAACACTGGTCATGTCATTCCACACATGGGATTAAGATAGGGTGATATTTTTCCATACTTATTTATTATGTGCACAAAAGCCTTGATTGCGAATATTCGAAAGATCAAGAGCAAAAAACAGTATTTTTCCAAACTTATTTATTATCTTATGTTTTTTCATTAAATTATTATTTTTTGAATATTTTTTTACTAAATTTAAGTTGTATTTTAATAATAACTAAAATTTTATTTTTTATATTTTATTTTCAAACTGTTAAAAAAAATTCTTAATTACATTGATTATAGTCCTCCATCTTTTTTTTTCTCTAGGTTTAAATTTGATATCAGAAAGTTCACTTTTAGCTTGAATTTAATGCAACATGAAAATATCGTAAATCATTTTTTTCTGATTTTCTTTATTTATTTTTGAAATTTTATTATGTGTTTTTCTAAATTAATATATGATGTACAATTATTGATGCCAAAATTTTGGCTGAATTGAAAATATACTATTAACTATAAATAACTTATGGGTTATTATTGTTGTGTTAATAGATTTAAGCTAAATATTAAGAAGATCGAAAAATGTTTTTTTACATATTTTTGAAATTTTGTGTACTTTTTAGTTTTATTATGTATTTTCTAAATTAATATATGTTGTAGAATGATTGATGTCAATAAAAATGAATCAATAATAAAAAATAATAATAATAACATCAAGTATATAAATAAAAATAAAGTAAGAAAAATATTGCAAACCAACTAGGATAAATAAGCTTAACATTTATTTTTTCTTTGTTTTTATATTTTCTACTATTTATTTTTCAGTTAAACTGTGTCACATGTTTTGTTTTATTATTTCTAAAATTTTAGTAGATGTTTATTATTTAGTTAATCATCTATTTTATTTTCTTTGTGACCTAAATTACTAGCAAAAGTCATCTATATAAAATTTAAATATTTCTAAACAGAAATTATTTGAAAAGAAATTGATTTAAAGCAAGAAATGTGGAACGTATATGATGGAACGTTTCATCCCGAAATGGACATGCCCTTGACAGTTTTGACAAGGGTCGAGGCAGATTGTACTAAGATTATATTGTTCCAGCTTTTGCAGTTTCACGTTAAAGTGGTCATAAACTGTTTGCACAGAAAAATGTTGAGCGGGTGTAATCACGGTATAAGGTTTAACATTTGCTATGACAATTAATGAGAAAGACAATAAAAGTACGAAATATAATGTCTTTGTTTTTGTATTTTCTGAATGTACTTTAGTTTGTCAAAGAAGACAACATATGGTGGGGCTTACGTGTGAAGCTCCATAAGAATAGATTTTGATTGGACAACATGCAAAACAATATACATTTGATGATTTGATGGTCCACTCATGGGTATGTAACAAATATATTATCTGTGTATTATTGTCTTTTTGAACTTTTCTGTATATTATTGTCTATCATTTTGTTTGACTGTATTTTGATTCACATGGAAAAAAGCTTGATGCATCATTTATATAATTGTTTATAAAATATAACTAGATAACTAAACATTAAAACAAAATTAGCCGGATACTAACGGTTCGACAGTTAGGTGGATGACTCATGTACACCTCTCACCGGGTGAGTTCTGATCTTTGTCTCTTCCTTAATTTCTGGATATTCAATAAACCTTTTGCAAGAATAAAATACAATTCAAGTTTTAATCAACATAAATGAGTAAAAACTCTAATTTAACTTTTCACTCCACAAGTAATTAATATATCAACTGGTTAGAAATATAGTCCGTTAATTTATTCTGAGTTTAAACATTGTTACGTTTATAACCAGGTGTCCTTGTTTTTTATAGTCGGTGGATTCCATATCACAAGTTCACAACAAAAACTTTTTTTCTTCCAAAATCTGTAGAAAATACAAAAATAATACAGTAAAAAATATAAAGTAAGATTGATAGATTTATAGCACAATAAACTGATATTTCATTATTTTAAGTTAGAATATTTCAAAATATGACAATTTAATAATATATTAAGGTAATGAAATTATAAAAATGCATATAAATAAACGGTCCTATTAATATTATAAATATGTATTTAGTAAGAAATACAACTAAACAATATTATAAAATATAACTTCAATGCTAACTGTTATTCTCTTTATAAATTGTTTTTGGAGTTTTTCTAATTGGCACTGCATCAAAAATTTAAAAATTCTAAAAAAATTCAATTGATTATCATTGATATTTCATATTCTTCAATGAATTTTGCATTGCGAAGGCAATTTGCTGTTGAATCTTTTTTTTTAATTGTAAAAGATTAAAGCTTAAAAGAGTTTGTAAAATAAATAGTTTAATCTATAGCTTAACTAAACTTTCCTATACTAAGGAACCCAGTCGGCATTATGGTAGTAGGATTCTGTAATGGAACAATCCCTTTCATAAACTATTACAGAAAGTTTTTATCAAGTGAAATACGCTACTAACGCAGAACTGTTTTACTCATAAATTGTTCTTACGTTTTGTATATATCACTTCCAGAGAAATAATATAATAGCCTAAGACCACATTTAAGAAAAGTATAAGATCACATTATTCTCGAAGTTAGGCTTCTGTATTTATCTAAGTAAACATGTTTAGACTATATCTTGAGAAGTCCATAGTTTAAAACATTTTATCATCACAGGAAAAAAGGCACACTATCATATTAATAGAAATAATATTGGTTAAGAACTTGCATATATGAATTTGATGAGCAATATTATAGGAAAACAGAAGAAAATATGTTTAATTTTTTTTTATCATTTTTATACATTGGCACTACATTTTTTACTTTAGGACAATATAATAAGTTTTTAGAACTTTTCTTATCTACCTTTTCTGTTTCATTTTAAGTGTCATTTATTCATACGTATTAAGAAAATAATTGAATTTGCATATTTTCTATATAAAAACACAATTATCTATACATCTAACCATATTTCAACAATAAAAAAATAAATTGCAGTATAAAGTTTATAAAATTTACATCAAAAATTGAAAATAATATTTATTTTGTAATAAATTACTATTCTACAACGACAACGGAGGGACTATAACAAAGAGGATACTTTTAAACTGTCAACGTTATAAACCTAATTACCTAAGCAAAACGTCATTTGTTATAGCTGTACATTAAAACCAAAAACTCCCAATATATATTACTTGATTCGTTTCTCGGATGTGATGAACAAGCCTTACAATTGTATCAAAGATCAATAACTTGATTCGTTTCTCGGAGATAAGAGCATCTATCTGCATTGATGAAGTACCAAACAAATCTCTCCAAAAATAAAATAATTTGTATTTAATTAATAAACCATCAAATAATTGACACTTGGCGTCATAGTTTCTTATGAGGGTGCAAATGTTTTTTTGGTAAAAAGACTCCACCTCTTCTTTCTCCTCTCTTTTTGTTTTTAATAGATTTTAGTGGGAAGAAACTCTACAAGAAACCCCCACTAAAAATAGCATAAGAGCATGTTTATTGTAGGTCTCTTATCATGAGGTTCTTAGCTTTTCTAAGAGACGTTTCTTAATTTTTAACTAAGAAAGCTTAAGAACCGTCTCTTAAATAAAAGACCTAAGAGACGTCTATTAACAGAATTTAAAAAAAAAAAAAAAAAAAAAAAACGTGAAATTATAAGTTAAAAACTCTAACTTAAGAGATACAAAATAATTTACTGTGATATATTAACATGGTTTCTCAGTATTAATGAAGGGCAGACCATTCAAAAAGAAGAATGTTTGGCCTTTAAAAAAGAAGAAGAATGTCTTAATTAGTTATCATGCAGGTTCTCAAAACATAAGAACAATAAAAAGTAGGTTCACGATCATTAATAGTACTTTATTCAACGTGAGACGAAGTGCGGTCCATTAGAAGCTTATGATATTTAATGTAAAATGACGTATCTAAATTCACATGGAAAAGTACATATAAATCTTAGTTTATCAAATACATTATTTATACATACTAACTCCTTCATATGAAGTACACAAAAGCAATTTAAAGAAAGGCTTTGAAACCCTAATTCGTTTCTATAAATACCAAAACCAATTTCACACAAATCACATAGAAACCTTTCATTTACAATTTTCTTCCTCACTATCATCTTGTAAGCGATAAGTGATGGCAACCAGAATCAATATTGTCTTGTTTATTTTCCTATTCATGACGACATTTTTCAATACTTCCAACATAACCCAAGCAAGACAACATAATAATCTTAGTTCCTCATCATCATCTTCCTTTCTTGTTCTTGCCTTGACCAAATCAAGTGTTTCTCTTCCCAAACCAAAGTCTCAAATCCAAGAAAGGATCAAGAAGCCTTTAGAATCATCAATAGGTGATGTAATGGAGCCCTTGAGAGAAGTGAGAGATGGTTATTTGATAACTTTAAACATTGGAACACCTCCACAAGCAGTCCAAGTGTACATGGATACAGGAAGTGATCTCACTTGGGTCCCATGTGGGAATCTAAGTTTTGATTGCATAGATTGTTACGATTTCAAGAACAACAATCTCAAATCATCGTCAAACTTCTCTCCTCTTCACTCATCCTCCTCTTTTAGAGCCTCTTGTGCTAGTTCTTTTTGTGTTGAGATTCATAGTTCAGACAATGCTTTTGACCCTTGCGCAATAGCTGGCTGCTCTGTGGGTATGCTTCTCAAGTCCACTTGCTTAAGACCTTGTCCCACCTTTGCATATACTTACGGTGAAGGTGGTCTTGTCTCTGGAATACTAACCAGAGATGTACTGAAGGCTCGAACCAGGGATGTTCCAAGATTCTCCTTTGGTTGCGTTGCATCCACTTACCATGAACCTATTGGCATTGCCGGGTTTGGAAGAGGTTTGCTTTCTCTCCCATCGCAGTTAGGGTTTGTTCAAAAGGGATTTTCTCATTGTTTCTTGCCATTCAAGTTTGTCAACAACCCTAACATCTCAAGCCCTTTGATCCTAGGAGACTCTCCTTTATCAGCCAATCTCACAAACTCTTTGCAGTTTACCCCCATGTTGAATACTCCAATGTACCCTAACAGCTACTACATTGGCTTAGAATCTATTACAATAGGTACAAATGTCACCACCACACAAGTTCCCTTAACGTTGAAACAGTTTGATTCACAAGGAAATGGAGGAATGTTGATAGACTCAGGTACAACTTACACACATTTACCCGATCCCTTGTACTCACAAATTATCACAAGTCTCCAGTCAACGATCACATATCCTAGAGCAACGGAAACAGAATCAAGAACAGGCTTTGACCTATGCTACAAAGTCCCATGTCCTAATAACAATCTCACTAGTCTCGAAAACGATGCAGTGATGATGTTTCCTTCGATCACGTTCCATTTCTTGAACAATGCAGCCTTACTTCTTCCGCAAGGCAACTCGTTTTACGCAATGAGCGCACCTAGCAACGGTTCGGTTGTGAAATGCTTGTTGTTTCGGAACATGGAAGATGGAGACTACGGTCCGGCCGGGGTTTTTGGGAGCTTTCAGCAGCAGAATGTGAAGGTTGTTTATGATTTGGAGAAAGAAAGAATAGGGTTTCAAGCTATGGATTGTGTCACAGAAGCTCTTTCACATGGACTTTACCAAGGTTCATGAAAAACATCAATCTTTTGATGAGTTGTTTTTCGAGTTTCTTTTCTGTTTATTTGTAATGTTTTAAGCTGTTTCCATGTCTGTAGTGTTTGTTGGATTATTTTCTTTTAATTAAGCTATGTTCGTGATTTTATAATTTAAAGCCCTTTTGGGATTAATGATTAGGGTTTTTGAGCTGGAGACCTTAACCAATTATAGAGAATGAGTTGGGACTTTTTCTTGTTTTAGTAATTGAATGAGTTGGAACTTATAAGGAACATGTCGTCGTGGAATACGAGGTGTATTATACATCGAAATGTATAAGAGGACAAAACTACATGATCTGTTAACGCATAAGTGTGTGTGTATATATATATGTGCATACATATGTCAAACATAAATAATGGGGATTGGTATGCTTGAAAAAGAATCCTTTCTATTTTAGCGTTTTCAAGTACACCAATTCACAATTTTGCACTTACATCAACTTTTTTTAATTTCACTATGCAAATATGCATGGTAACTATTATTAAAATTATACCTAAATATTAACTTAGTTTCATTTTAAAAAATGAAAAACTCAAACATTGTATAGAACAAACTTTGCCTCTAAACATTGAATAAAACTAAAATTTGGTTATAATAAGAAAATGGTTAAATAATTTACATACAAATGTCTACTTAAAAATTTATTTTGAAAAACATTTTGCAATAAGCGCATAAACTGAAATATAACCTATACAACTAACAAAATAAAATATAGAAACCATAAAAACATGTGATCAGTTTTCTTAAACTTTAACTATGTTTTTCATGTGTGTCTTTTCATTATTTAAACAACACACTAGATATTTTCATAGAAATATTAATTTGTTGATATTAATTAAAAAACTCTGATCCAATTTTGGTATTAATATCTATCTGTTTTGTACGTTTCTTATATTTTCTTATCTTTTACTTGCAATTTTGCTTATATTTCACTTATATTATATTTATAAATTAACCAATTAGCAAATTTTATATGAAAACTATTCTACTAAAAGCTTCCAACTAAACTTTAAAACTATAAACTCTATTAAAATCAGATTCATTGTAATATCCCATGACTAGTCATATTTGGGAAAGACTCGCTTGTTCGTGTTTCAACTACTGAGTACCAAATGATCATGATCGCATGTGCTCCATATGTGTGTTTTTTTTCATTAACATGGAGTATCTCTTATCAATGGAGTTCAGACTAATTTTCAAAGGAAAGTGTAGTTCATCGGTAGACTTTCTTTCCGAACATTCAAACGGGTTCTAAAGCATAGGTTCATATCAATGTTAGGTGACTAGGATAATTGTGACTTAATTTCGCATGTTCTATACGTGTCTTTTGCGGTTAAGGTGTATGTGATCGCATACTTTAAAGATTATTAATATAGTTAACCAGAAATACTTATTTACCAACAAAACTAAATCTGTTTTATTAATTTTGAGTCTTATTTTTATTAAGTTATAAATATTGTCATTTAAGTTTTGGACTTATTCACATTTCACTAGAAATAAATATAACATTCCCTATAATTCAGTTATACAATATATCCCCTTTAAGTGTTATATTCTTTCCTAATATACTAACTGATTTTATATTAACCGATTGCGTACCAAACCAAAATAACTTCTGTCTGTCGTGGGACTAAACCAAAAACAATCACCATAAATCGTTTTAAGACTCATTATTTTATCTGTAGTTTACTATTTGACACACTTATTTAGAAAAACGTACACTAACAAAAAAAGTAATTAAAAATGAGGATATGTTATGTTGACTACTTTCATAATTTGTTTTCTATAGTATAGTTAGGCTATATGCATTATTACATTTTATAAACCAATATTCACCGAAATTTCTGCCAAAAAATAATAATATCTATATTAATATTAGCTAATATCAGTTTATAATAATAATGAAAATGTGACATTCACATATTTAGACAAATTTATATGTTTCATATCCATTTTCAACTTAATAAGGTATATCTAATATGTTATTAGTTAATAGATTTCATTTGTTCCATCCGTGGAGAAAACATATTCTAAAGGTTTATTTGATTTGTTAGTTAATCTAATAACTTCTTATAGAAAATAAATAATATATTACTAAAAATTGCAAGTTCCATAACAATATTTTTTATGCACTTATATCGATAGTATATCTACGCTATATTCTGTTTGATTTTGTTTAGTAATTTACTTAACAGTTATATGAAATCTATACAAAATAATACTACTAAACTTTACGAAGAAGTCAACTGAATCTTTTATATACTAAAGCACAAGTCACATGACCAATAAAAATTTGACACATAATCATAAATTTTACCAAAAAAATAATGTTAATAATCAAGAAAAAAAAATCAAAATCAATTTACTTGGGCAAAAAGAAATCCAAATCCCTAAATTTGTGCATATCATGTCCAAATTAACTTCAAAACTGCTGCAAAAAAAAAAAAAAATTAACTTCCAAACTGCACACGATTTCAGTTAAGAGTTTAAACTTTTTATATAATTTGCTAGCAATTAATTATATGACTATATCTGTCTTTTCTGTCTGCGTTTCTTCTTCATCTCCTTTTTTTGTGTTTGAGTATAGGAAAAAATCTATACAAGTTTACGGTTCCCCCTTATTCAGATTCCATTTGTTTCTTCTCAATTTAATACTTATAAATTCGTTTTGCGTGATTCAGGTTGATGATAGTTTAAAAAGAGGTTGAAGATAGTACTTATATATGCGTATTCATGTTTCAAAGCTTAATTAGTTCTTCAACAAAGAAAAGTTCAGAGCTTAGTCATCGACTGAGGTAACAATACTTGGGTATTTACAAATCTGTTTGTTATGGTTAAACTATTTTGAAAATATATTTTCTTATAGCAAAATAGAAATCTGTTTATGAATCTTCAACTTATGAGTTTATTATATTCAAATTGATTACTACAGAGGAAAATGATAGAGAAAATCCCAAAATATCTTATTTATTTTTAAATAATCATTTATCTTTCTACGGGACTTCATATATAAAGATCTTTTGAACCAATATTTCAGAAACATTTCTTTTTTTAAAAAAAAAAAATTATTTTAGTTTCACTGTTTCGTTTCATTCTATTAAAAAATAAAATGAAGATTTATTTTTACAGAACAAATACAGAAAATCTGAATCAACCAAATTTAGTATTTTTAACTATATCTTATGTATTGATATTTATATCTAAACTTTATGGATCAAATATATGTATCTCTTTTCTAAAAGTTAGAAGTGTTACATTTAAATACCAACATAAAATTGCTTCGAACTTCTTTTTCTTAAAATTTTAATGCAAAAATTCTAATTTTAGGTGTTCGTTTTATCCAGCTCTAGAAAATATGACTAAATCAGTGTTTAGTCTTGATAAAAATAAAACATTACAAATTTTATGTAAATATAATTTAAATGCAACCCAAATCTGACAGCACGGGATAATAATACTATCCCTATAAACGAGAAACTTTCTAATATATGTAGAAAAATAATATACTCCATCTGTTTCATAAAGATAAATTTTTTTGGAATTTTCAAACATATTAAAAAAATACATTAAATAACTATAATAAATATATTAATTTTTATAATTTTTAATTTTTAATATTTTTTTACCACTAATAACTCTATAAAAATTTTAAATTTTCTTGAAGTTTACAATATTTTCAGAAAACATAAAAGAATTTATTTTTATGAAATAATTTTTTTTTTCTAAAATATGTATTATAATGAAACGAAAGGAATATTATTTATTCAAACAAGATGTAAAGGTTTCTAGAACAACATATAATATGAAACCGAGAGAGTATTTGTTTATGGGTGCTTTATAGAACTATTGATAAATACAGGGAACTCTCGTAAATTTCATACTCTTGGAGGGGTTCCTCACAAGTCGCAAGTACCGTGCCGTATAATATTTGTTTCTTTGACTTTTCTCTGCTTTATTTTGCTTTCGTCGTCGTCGTCGTCTCGAGAGAGAGAGAGAGCAATAGATAGATTTGGTTGTGTGTTTTGACGAAGAAGCTTCTTCGCTCTTCTCCTCTCGTCCTTTGGAGCTTTTCGTCGTCTTTCGATTGTCACCTGCAATTTCTCGGAGCTTTCAATACTCTTCAGATCAACGATCATGGCCGCCCCTGGAAACAAGAACATCAACGCCAAATTGGTCTGCTTTTTATCGCCGATTTCTAAATTAGCTATAGATTCTTTGTGGGCTCTTTCTCGGATCGTTGATCTCTGGGGAATTTCAATTGGGTTTCTAATTCCGATCTCATAGTTTATCAAAATTGCATGCTTTATCAGAATGAAACTAGGGTTTGGACTAAAGGTTGTACCTTTCTTGAATTGCTTGTAGCTATTTGTATCCCCATGTGTGTGTTCTATCTTGTTAATAGGATCTATATGAAGATTTGCTGATGGGATGGTTATAGTATCTAAGAAGTATGATTGTGACCATTTTAATATCTTAGATCACCTCTTTGTTAGATATGGTTAGGGTGTTTTTATTTAATGAATCTTAGTGTTTTGTTGATTAGGTTTTGATACTTTCCTTTCTATGTTAAATGTGTTTTTTACTTTCTGCATTTGTGTTATTATGATTAAGTTGTATTAAGATCTATATAAGGGTCTCTATTGATTAATTAGGAATCAACTTCCAAGAATTAATTTTAATCTTGGCTCGCTAAGGGTTTCATATCAGTTAGCTTCTGTAGTAGAAGACTGTTTCTGTTTCCTTTCTTTATTTTGGTTTTGGTGCGTAATGTGGTTAAGTTCTTCAGGTATTACTTGGAGATGTTGGGGCGGGAAAATCAAGTCTTGTGCTTCGGTTTGTTAAAGATCAGTTTGTTGAGTTCCAGGTTTGTGGAGATTCTCACCTCTTTCTCTGGAGATTTTCGATCGCATTTATGTGGCTTATTCTTGAGGTTTTGATACAGGAATCAACCATAGGTGCAGCTTTTTTCTCTCAAACATTGGCTGTGAATGAAGCAACTGTGAAGCTTGAGATATGGGATACAGCTGGTCAGGAACGTTACCATAGCTTGGCTCCTATGTACTACAGGGGTGCAGCTGCTGCCATTATTGTCTTTGACATTACTAATCAAGTATGAATTCTCAACCCTGTGATCTAGTCGCTAACTTGCTGATTAGCAGTGGGCTTTAGGTTTACCTAACTTATTTTTCTATTTCATAGGCATCATTTGAGAGGGCAAAGAAATGGGTTCAGGAATTGCAGGCACAAGGTAAGGATTCAGTGACTATGGTTTAGATTTATATATATGTCTAGTGTATGATATATCTAGTTTCTATATAGTTGGTGAGGATTAATTGCTCTAATAATGGGGATATGACTCTATATTGTTGTTGTCTTGTCAAATAGGTAACCCTAATATGGTGATGGCTCTTGCTGGAAACAAAGCTGATTTATTAGATGCAAGGAAAGTGTCTGCAGAGGTAAGAAAAAAAGAAGAGCAATTCTTCCTCTAATGTTAGCTGTTCCTATGGGCTCAGCTTTTGCATTTCTGAGTTATGCTGTTTAAGTAGCTCTTGATAATGATAGTATTTGTCATTTTCAGGAGGCAGAGACATATGCACAAGAGAACAGCCTTTTCTTCATGGAAACCTCAGCGAAGACTGCAACAAATGTCAAAGACATCTTCTACGAAATCGGTGAGTCATTCTTTACATTCAAGAAACCAATTTATAACAAAAGGTTTATGCTTTACTACTTTCTTGTTCAAACCGCTACAGCAAAAAGGCTACCACGTGTACAGCCAGCAGAAAACACAGCAGGAATGGTTCTCCCAAATGGGCCAGCAGCTACGGCAGCAAGCGCATCATGTTGTGCTTAAGAGAGAGAGAGAGACATCTTGATTAGTCACAGAGTAGATCTCTCTTCTTCTTATCTTGACATTGTCGCTTTGCTTTGCTTTCATTGACAACAAAAGTGTATATGATGATATTTCCAACCTTGTGGAATCTAAAGATATTTGTATAAGAGGTTTGGATCTCTTTGTAATTAGGTATCATAACTTACTATGCGTGTGTTTGCTTATCCATTGTCCTTGTGTGTAATTATCTAAGTTTTTAGTAGAGCATTTACATTTAAAATTAAGAAAAATATATAATTATTTTATTAAATTTAATAATATCAAAATAATGTTTATATCCAAAAATAAAATTTATATTTCTAAAAAAAATTTAAAATTTAAATATTTAAAAAATTCACATTTAAAATATAATATAATTTATATAAAAATATTAATTTTCTTTTTAAAACTAGAAATTTTTTAATTGTAAAATTTATTATAAAATATAATTTTATTTTGGGTACAAACATAATTTTTGATATTATTAATTTAAATAAATAAATTATATATTTTTTCTTAACTTTATATATTGATATATATTAAAATATGGGAAAATTTTCATTTCTACCATAAATTTGATACCACTTTTCAAATTTAAATTTAATGAATGACTATTTTCAAAAACACCTAAACTTTTTTGATGAAAATAAACTTAACTAATTTTTCTAAATATTTATAAAAATAATTAAAAACACAACCTCACCCCTTTAAACTCTAAACTCTAAACAATAATCACTAAAGTGTAAACTCAAATGTTAATATATTTTTGATAGTGTGTATATTTTCAAAATAATACTTAACTTATGTTATTTTTAGCAATTTCTCTAAAATATATATTCAGTAAAAATAGGTATATATATTATTGAGGTAAAGAATAAAATAGACCTAAAAAGTTTTTGTTCTCAAAATAACACTCAAGGAAAAAAATGACTAAAATAAACTTTATTAAATTGTATAAATATATATTTATATCCTTTTGGGTTAATTAATCTAAACTTAGGGTACAAATATACTTTAGTAAATGTTATAAATATACTTTATTAAATGAACTATGCGTGTGTTTGCTTATCCATTGTCCTTGTGTGTAATTATCTAAGGTTGTGTTCTTGTCATGGTGAAACAAAATGTTTATTTCAGGTTTCAGAAAAGAAAACACATCATTCTTGTGATTTCTTGTTCATCTGAACTGTGTAAGTCTGGACGTCTTTCCTGCATCGTTTATATAGCTTGCTGGAGTACTCTCCATCACGTCGAAAGTTTCTCCCAACTGTTATGAATCTTCTAAGAAAGCTTGCGGAAGAAGCGCAAGGAAAAACAACCTATAAGCACCTGATCACTCGCCTTACAGACACCTATCTCCATCACAAACACAATATCTGAATCAGTCTCATCAACCATATCATCATTGGCTGATGATGATTCGGAATACTCAAGCCCTGCCATGGTTCAGAGATAGATACACCAGCAACGTAAGTTAACCAGAGACCACTCAAATATACCAAGTAGGTGTTTGCTAGTTTGTCCATCTGACATATTCGTCCGTATGATTCATTTAGATAATCCATCAAAATTTCATCTATATTTTATTCATGATTGTTGTTTTTATTCATCTACATAGTTAATGATAGATCAATGAACTTATGTTAGTTTCCTCATCCTTATTTCTATCTAGATAAGTTTAGTAGACAAAAAAAAATATTTTCTTATTTTGCGGTTTCGGCAGAAAATTATCTTTTGTTGTTTTGCTGGAAAATATGATTTTACATTTTTTGAGAAATATGCATTTTACGATCTTGACCGGAAAATACATTTTTGCGGTTTGACAAAAAAATGTAAGTTTGTGGTTTTGGTAAGAAATACATTTTTATGATTTTAGTAGAATTTTTGATTTGGTGGTTTAGACAGAAATATATAATTCTGTGTTTTGGCGGAGTTACATTTTACAATTTTAGCAAAAAATATAATTTTCGGCTTTAGGCAGAAAAATATAATTTTCAATTCTGCCAAAATTTGAGTTGGCGGTTTTTATGTTGTTGGTGAAAAAATGTAGTTTTACGATTTTGATAGAAAATATGTTTTGTAGTTTTGTTGAGAAAATATAATTTTGCGAAGTTGATGAGAAACTGCATTTGTTGAGATTTTGGCAAGAAAATATAGTTTTGTGATTGAGTTTGGCTCAATATAATTCGGTAAACCAACAAAAAATCAACTTCAATCGAGGCCTTTTTATTTACAAAAATTCAAGATATTAAGTTTGGTCCACAGCTGAAATCCCTTGCAGGAGACGTGCCTAGCCTCAAGAGATCTCATGTCATTTGATTTGCTAAACAAGCTCATATGATTAGATGCACTCGGAATCTGAATTCTAAAGACTAAGGAAGAGGTAAATTTATACAATGCTCACAAAAACAAAGGGTGAGTTTGACTTTGTTGAAATTGTTGTCAAAAGACATTGTTAATTCGATTAGCATAAACTACATCCCAGTCGGTGGTTCTATTATATGTGTTCTTAGGCAATATATATGCAGTATGGCAATTCTCCATTTTTAAGCTTATTTTTTGAGTGTGAGTTATGCCTATTACTAATATGCTATCAGAATCTATGATAAAAACCATCAGATAATTTTACACATAAACAGTTTTCTGCCCATGTAATTCATAAAAATAGTTCATTTATGGTATATCCGAGATGTTGGGTTTGAACTGTTTTCGTTGGACCGTTTCCCACCCACATCTGGAGAGACTATTAAATGTCCCACATCGTATGGGATAAGTACCTTGGACAATATATATATAGTGTGGCAATCTTCCACTGTTGAATAAGTTTTTGTGAGTAAGTTAGAATCATTATTAATAGGTTCCTTGTCATACACCTAAACAAAAGAATTTTGCCTTTGATGTTGCAGCTATAAGAGCAAGTTACACAGTGATACATGTAGAAACACTCTAAGGCAGTGGTGAATATAAGTTCTTAAAGAAATCTGAGAGAAAATGACGAAGAAGAAGTTTACAAACGTCACTATTTTCTTGATGATTCTAAATTAAAACCCTACTCTGTTTTTATACTACGCTGTGTTATTGCTCTCTCTCATCTGATGTGTCCTGATGACGTGGCTTAATGACTGCATTCTCTGTATTATAGACCTCCGCAGACAATGAAAAATTCCGTCTAGACATGAAAGGCCTGTTCTTAGGTTGTCTGTATATGGTGCAATCGTGAGATTTGTATCCACCCTCGAGCTTGAGCCCTCTTCCTGTCCCATTTCACTGCAAATACCATCATTGCTTCTTATTGGAGCTGCATCAGTTTCAGTTTCAGTTTCAGTTTCAGATCCTCCTTCTTCTTCTTCTCTGACCTCGCTGTCGTTTCTTGGAGCCACAGGGAAGCTTGCTTCACCATTTTGGTGTGAACTTTCTCCACTTTCTCCAATGGCACTATGAATAACGTTATTTGTATCGTGAGTTACACCTTCGGGTGAGGAGCTATGAACAACTTGAAGGGGTGCATAAATCAGACTAAAGCCACACTTGAGCACCTCGCAGTTTGTAACCAGGCTTGTCCCGTCTGTCACTTCGACTTTAACAGAAGCCTCCGTAGCCACACAACCATTACTATTAATCTCAGCTTCTCCATTACATCTTTTTATGTGAGACCAACTCATGTAGCCAATAAAGACATGGCCAGCTACGAGTTCCATGGGATCATTGCTGCTTCCAAGAATGCATTTAAAGCGGATGCAACATCCATCTTTCTCCATTAACTCGCAGGTGCATCTTACAAAAAGACGCCTATTCTGAGTTTGATCGTTCGCAAATGAGACAACAGCGCAAAGAGCTATACCGGTAATCCCACCATCACTCCAGTGCCTTGGCAGCTCTGGCTTCAACGCTGACCCAACCGCTCGGTGGTTAAACCATACAGGTAATTGCCAACCAGGATAGCAGATTCTAATCCAAAAATCGAGGAAAAAGCCCTGCAAATGGTGGTTTACTAATTACTCACTATTATTAAGAAAACATATAAAATTTTAGTTAGCATTATTTTCCGTTGTTAACTATTTCCTATAATTTTCAACCAATAAGATTGTTATAAACACTTTTAAGTTAACAATTTGCATTAATTAATGTATTGAAAATATAAAAATTGTATTTTTTTGAAACTAAGTTTTTTTCTAAAACATGGTTTTTTTCGGAACGCAGAGAGTATAAAAGTACAAAAAAACTATGTATTATTAATTAAATTTTAAATGTGTTTTATTAAAAAATGTAAAAAACCTAAAACATGTATTATTTTGAAACAGAAAGAGTATTTTATAATGTACTATGTTATAACTAAAAGCTCAAGAATTGATCCAATTTGCTTTTAAAGTACCACTAGATATACAAATTAAAAATAGTTTATTCAGTTGTAAAAATTATCTAAATTATAATTAGTTAAACATTTTCAATAAAGTTAAAACAAGAATAAAAATGTCAAATATCATAAATTTTGAAATAAGAAGTATTATAGAATCACAAAATATGTTACTAGTCTAAAAGGGAATAATAAAATACCTCGTCGTAGCGGGCTACTGCATTTGACATCAACAGAATTTTCCTCCCAACGTAAGCTTCAATACTATTCTCTGCAACTTGATCAAGTCTGTCACAGTTACTGAAGTTAAATGTGGAGTGTATATGCTTAGTGTTCTCAAACCTAAGAGGTGATGGGTCCGCCACTTTTTCAAGTGAAATGCAACCGTGTGCGTCAAACCATTCAAGATTTGGTGGAAGCACCGGAACAGAACTAAGCTCTTTGCAGTGCTTCACGTCAAGCCACTTAAGATGATAGAGCAAACTTATTTCGCTAGGCAAGCTTTTGAAACTGTTTCTACAAAGGCATAAACGTCGCACAGAAAATAATAGGAAGCTTCCACATGGCAGTTGCTGGGGAAAATATATGCCTGTTCGGTCGAGTAATAATGTCTTCAGATGTTTCAACTTTGTTTGAGACATTGGTAATGACGTAAGCCTTGAACAACCAGAAAGTATCAGCTTTTCAAGTGCTTTTAGGTTTCTTACTGTGTCGGGGAGACTTGTCAGGATTACGCAGTCTTTCAGTTTCAGCAAGACTAGACTCTGGAGGTCCCCTATGGCTGAAGGAAGTCCCTTTATCGCTGTACCATCTAAGTAGAGTTCTTTCAGATTCTTTCCAACCATATGGAACTCCTCAAAGCTTGAGCAGCCGCTGAGGATAAGAGTTTTCAGAGCGATTAAGTTCATCTCTGGAAGACAGTTCAGACTCGTGCATCCTCTCAGGTTCAGTAATATGAGACTATTCATGTTCTGCACCTCTCTGTGAACTGCCGTCAACTCTGTGCAACCTTCAAGGTTTAAAGTTTGAAGGTTTTGAGCCTGTGATAAACCCCTCAATGTGTGCAGCTTACGCGAGTGGTTAAGATCCAACCACTTTAGTTTTGATGCATCCTGTGAACGAAAACAATGTTCTTGTTCATAAATCAACCTCCATTGCTAAAATTAATCAAGTGGATACTTAAACTAAGTTCTAATAAAATTAATTTTAATATTTATAAAACTAAATTACTCATATAAATTCATAAATATATAAGAGTTTTTGTGAGTATCTATAACAACATCACTAAAGATCAACATTTTTTATTATTATAATGAATTAATATCTTCATTTTTAAAAAAATATAATAATATCTAAAATTAGAATTTTCAACACTTGTGATACTCATTTATTATAATATTATTAAGCTTTAGATATGTATATTGAAAAACTTGCTGTGGACATACTCTTGTTACAAAAATTCAATAAAACCCCCACTAATAATATATAAAAATTTGGAAAGAAGAAAAATAATAGAAAACAGAAATAATTTCTCACATGAATTTTTTTTAAGTTTCGTAAAAATATATAAGTAAATATTTACTTATATTTATTTATTTCAAATACTCTAAACTATCCGGTTTAATACTCAAACTAATTATTTTGCTCATTTTAACATTCATTTTTTTTTAAATATGTTCACTTTAATACATAAGTCTGCTCATGTTAATAAAAAATATTAATAAATTTCAAATAAAACTTAGAAATCTCTAAAATTCAAAAATAATTCTTAATAATTCAAATTTCATTCTATATTTTAATAATAAAGTAAATATATTTTGGTTAAAAGTTTAAAATGTATCAAAAACTTTATTCTGAATAAAAATTAATTAATTAATTGTAAACTTCAGAAAACAAACTAAATTTGAAACTAAAATTAGTATCTTTTAAAGATTATCCAATTTTTAAGATTATCAAAAACTTAAAATAAAATTAGGAGTTTTTAAGATTTGTCTTTCAATTTTAGAGATTGTTTAAAATTTTGTTAGAAACTTAGTAATATTTTTGATTGTACAACATAGATTGAGTATTAATATGAAGACATCTTTAAAAATAAGTGTAGTATCAAAATGAACAAAGTAATTAAAAATTGTGTCAAAATGAGCAAAATAATATGAAATATTAATCTGAGTAGTAAAAAGTTTTGGGTATTAAAAACTTAACTAAATTTAGTTGAGATTTCCGTATAAATATTAACATATACTATATTATGAAAATCTGTAAAATAACATAGATTTTAAACCAACTTACGTAATTATAATATAAAATTTGTAAAAACATATGTTTGTTTTAAAATTTTCAAAACATTTTACGTGTCAAGATATATCTATAATAAACAAAAGAAAAAAAAGAATTGCAAACGTATGCCAAATACAAAAAGGCGATTAATACGTATTAGGTTGAGTATATTCTAACCATTTGCTTGCTAGTGTCATTTTTACTTAATTATAGATTTTTGCAAGGTTATAGATTCTATTTTTTCTACTTTGTAATGTAAAAAAGTGTATCCCAGAACAGAAAGAGTGGTATTTTTTTTTTCAGAAATTCTTAAATAAAAGAAAAAGGCTTGACATACCTTCTCTCCGTCCCATATCTGCTCAATCTCGCTATAAGGCAGCTTAAGGTGTATAAGATTCCTTGGGTCAAATTCTTGTGGAAACTTATCGGATGGAAATTTAAGCCAGTGGAGATACCGAATCTGTGGCAATGTGAACTCAACTCCATCAGGGAAGTTGACTGTGCATTTAGATTCACATTCTTTAGGACAACGTGAGTTGTAGAGTTTCAAGTATCTTAGATCATCCATCCCTGCGAATGTGTCACTATCTAAGGTCACGGTGTTCGTGACATTAGACACATCGAAGAGTATTCCTCTGACCTTTGATGCCTGGAAAATAGAATGAGAAAATTTAGCAAACTGTATTAGCTTAATACGTACACCTTGCGTATCATATTAAATGTCATTTTAAAAGAGTTTTTTTTTTCATAAAATAAGTGTTGTTTTCGACTTTCGATGCAAAATTTATAACTTTATATTGCAATTTATTTTTCTATTGGTTGAAATATGATTAAGTGTATAGGTAATTGTGTTTTTATATAGAAAATATGCAAAATTAATTATTTTCTTAATTTGTGTGCAAAAAACTAAACTAACAATTATAATGAATATAGAAATAATGAGTTGTTACCGCCTCGGTATTGACAACACCAACGATATCCACATGGTTGAAGAGCCTAGACCCGCTTCTTGTATTTTCAGCGGATGCTACCATTGCAAAAGTATAAAGCAGATCATTCATCTCGAGTCGACCGGCACAAATATTGATCAAGAACTTGTCTGCCAGAACTTTAATATCATCATGGGACGAAGAATCCAACAAACTCTTCACATGATACTCATCACCGAACCTGAAAAAACAGGCGATGTCGAGGAACACATTCTTGTGGTGCTCGCTAAGCTCGTCATAAGTCACTCTAAAGCCATCTTGAATTGTTTTGCTCAGGGATTTAGTCAACGTCCCACGCTTTGATTCCCAATATGGCTTGTCCTTCGGTTGAAGCTCAACCCCAAGTACCTTGAGAGCTAATGGATGTCCTCCTGTGTAGTCCACAAACTCTCCAGCAAGCTTCCTCAGACTTGGGTCGCCACAATAGTCGTCTACACTAGAAAGGGAGTGGTGGTTGAAGAGCTTTAACCCATCAATGTGGCTCAGCCCCGGGACGAAGTAAGTATCGTTCACTATTCCCTTTACCGCGGATTCGGTACTTGTTATAATGACTATTTTGCTTCCTTCACACATCCACCACTCCCTCCTCTCAAGAATGGCATCTAACTGTTTCTTGTCACTCACGTCGTCAAGAACAACAAATATTTTTTTCTTCCTCAAGCTAGCCTTAAACGTTTCTAGTGAGAAAGCAGTCCTTTGTTGCTCTTTTCCATTGTTTTTCCCATTATATAATTCGAAGAGGAGGTCCTCATGCAGTCTCTTGAGTGAACCAAACTTTGATTTCCTGCTGATCTCATCTAGATACACCGTGTACGTGAAGTTGCATCTCTGATTCTCTAAAACTTTCTTGGCAAGAGTGGTCTTGCCTATACCTGGCATCCCTACGACACCAACAATGCGTGTGACTTTTGACTGAATTTCTAACTTATCTTCCAATTGCTTTATGCGAGTCTCCATTCCATACAAAGGACATGTGTCTGAACAAGTCCTGTCTTCTGCTTCTTTTTCTCTCACCATTTTTTTCTGTGTCTCTCCTCGACCCTCTGTTCGCTTTGTTGAAATGTTCTTTAGTATTTTCAATACCTCCTCTACGATTTCATTAACCGCTGTTTCCTGGCAACTAAACAAGTTTCAAACAATGAAATACACAAAAAAAAAACAAATTACTAAAAACAAGGTTGTTATTCACTTTGGATCAATGATTTGAAATTTAACAATGCAGCTCCACTGGATGTAACACTTGTTTTTAATGAATATAATTTAACACTCATTAAAAAAATAATTTGAATTTATTTACATATCTATTAAGACTATGTGTTTCGCCCGAGTTTCTTTGCAAAAAACTTTTAGATTAAATTTCCCGTAAAATTAAGAATTTATAATTAAATATTAATATGTATATATATATATATATATTTTATTTTGAGAACTCCGAAGATAAAATCTTTCATTATAAGTGCTCTAAGACTCTTAATGATATCTTGGTCATTCGACAAGCTTCTAGAATATATGTCACTCAATATTATAACATTATAGTCTAAGATAATAAATTAACACTCAATCTAATAGAGTATAAAACTAAAACCAGTAATTATACATACGAAACACAAATTAATTGCTTCCGTTTGGTTTCTTAAAATAATTAAACTAGGACAACATCTATACTATTAAAACAACAATCTTTTTTGACATCTCAATGATTTAGTTTAATATCTACAAATGTGCCACTGAAATATATTAAATATTAAAATTTCAGTTGCCTACATTATCTTATAGAGATCTTTGGAATATTTAAACAAGGAATTTTTCTTAATAACCAAAGGTCAATATATTATAAATTTTAAATTGCCTAATATAATTTCACATATGATTTAGGATAAATAGTCACTTTTTCATTTGTTGGTGTGATATCAAGTTGACGTTTTTTAAACAGTTTTAAACAGTTTTTCATTTGTGGGTGTGATATCAAAATCTTTTTTTTTACAGTTTTGATAAAACAGAAAATAATTTTTCTAATAAATGATTTCTCACCTAAATATTTCTAAATCTTTTTTTAAACATATTTAACTTTTTATTTTCTTTGTTTAAATATACATTTTCATTATAATTAACATAGATGGGTGGGCTTTCGATATGAATATAAAAAATTTTCCATTCTATTATATGAAAAACTTTACATTTATATATGATATATAGATTATGCGATTAAATTTTATTTTACATATTCCAAAGTAAGTGTTAATCAGTTTCTACTCTTAAACCATAAACAAAATCTTTTTTTTTTTACAGTTTTGTTAAAACAGAAAATAATATTTCTAATAAATGATTTTTCACCTAACTTTAAATTTGAAGAAAAAAATAAATATATCAAATAATAAAATTTTCTTACAGATCTAAAGTTTTATCTCATTAAAAATACTTACAATATATTATGTATACGGACTTAAACATAAATTATATACAAAAATTTAAAATTAGAAAAGTTATAGTTTATTATAATCTGTCACATATAAATTAATTTGAGCGTTGAAAACGTGAATCAAATCTTTAATTTTCTCAAATTAAAACTTATAAACAAAATAAACCCGCTATTAAAACGCGTGTCTCCGGTCGACAAAATGAGCTATTTCAAGAAATACTCAATTTAGATATATGGTAGAAAAACTTATTTATTTGGAAATCTATATTCCATATCATAATTTCATTACAGCAAGAAAAAATTATAATTTTTTTTAATATTTATTTTATAAATTATTAAAAAATAAAAATCCGCGTTTTAAAGCGCATATCAAAATCTAGTATAAACTTAAAAAGAATGAAAAGGTTTACGAAAAATAATTGTGCTTCACTTATTATGTAACTAATAAAAGTTAATATTAAACGTAAAAGCTATGTGTGTGTGTGTGTGTGTTTCTTACACACATTTAACATGGAAATTTTTAGTTCTACCACAAGTTTGATATCAATTTTTAAATTTACCATTAATGATTGATTATTTTCACAAATTCCCTAAATTTATGAAGAAAATAGATTAACTATTTTTCTAAATATTTTTAAAACATTTAGAAACTCAACATTACCCCTTTAACACTAAACCCTAAACAATAATCACTAAAGTGTAAACCTAAATTTTAATATATTTTTGATCGAGAGTATTTTTGAAAAGTGATACTTAACTTGTGTTATTCTTAGCAATTTTTATTTTAACATACACATGTGTATTTACAAACTCTATAAATTAATAAATATAATAAGTTAATTATTTCTATTTTAAATTATGTTAATGTAAAATATGAAATAATTCTGTAAGATGATAATATTTTTTTAAATAAATAAAATTTCCTATCAAAATCATAAATTAATATTTAAAAAATACATATACACATAGATTTATATAAACATAAATATAACACTGTATTGATTATTTTCAAAATAAACATCATCTCTATTTAATATTTGGTGGTGTTCTATTGAATTATATATAAATACATTTGTAACTAAGATACATTTTCAAAATAATTAAAAATGAAATAATATAATAAAAAGAGATGAAAAATAGATAAAATTTTCTTCTTCCTTCAAATAAAAATAATTTTTTAAAAAGTATTTCCAATATTATTAGTTTAGAGATTTTACAGTAGATTTCAAATACAAGCATATGTTGTCTGTTTGCATATAAATTTACTGTCTTATGTGTGTATTTATTTTTATCTGAATAATAATAAGAATTTTGAGGCAATGGGGAGAACGAAAACAAATTAGGGCGACTTCCTCATGGAATATCTGATTAAAAATTTGTCGGGAAAGTTTTGGTTAATGTCAGTGACTCATAGCAATTTTAAGTGTCACTAGCCTTTGACCCGCGCGTCCCGCGCGGATGTTATTTTTATAAACCTCAAATATTTTAAGCAATTTGTTTGATATGACTGTATATTTGACTGAATTTAATATTCGATATCTATTATCCGATCCGGGATCCCATCCGCTTCGAAAAACGAATATTCAGGGATCCTAATAGTGATTTTACGGATTCGACTGATCCACGTACAAATTCGGATAGTAAAATTTTAGGTCTGCATATCCGGATCCAGATATTAAGTATTTAAAATTTAATTATAGTTATCTATGTATATTATACATATTTTTATATAAATAACTAAAATTTTTATTTTTTAAAATTTTAATGATTTTAATTAAATAATAATTTTAAATAGACTAAATATATGGTTAATATTAGTTTTTGATTTATTTTAAATGAAAAAAAACATGTTTGAATATCTAAGTGTAGACAGATTTTAGTTTGAATATCCTAACCCCGAATATCCAGATCAAGATAACAATTTTGCGAATCCAACGAATACATATCTGAATCCGTATATCCTAAACTACTCTGGATATTCAATTCGTCCAAGACCTAACTATGTATATGTATTATATGGTGATAAAAAAATTAAATTTATAAATTACATAGGTTATTCTTATTAGATATATATCGTACAAATAAATAATACATTTGTATTTGTTTGTATAAATAAACATTTATAATAAATATTAATATGCATTTTAGTCATTAAATTGCTATGAAAAGTTACATGATTTTGTTATTGTAAATGAATAAGTTCAGATTATAATTAAAAATTATTAACATTATTATCTTTTTTCTATTTCAAATATAGTTGGTAGATTATATGAATATAAATAAAAAATAAAACTAATTTAATGCTATATATATATATGTATAATTCTGTTTTTATGATAAAAATTTGGAAAACATATATACATTTTTTATGAAGTTTTCAATTTCAATGACAAATATTGTTAATGGGTTTAACCGGATTTTTTTTTTCTTGTTAAGAATTAATGTTTAGGTGTTTGGATGCATGGATAATATCAGTGACATTTTTTTGTAAATATTAGTTAAAACCAAGAGTTATTTCATATTTGTATTTTAGTTTTAATAGATTAGATTTATTTTTTTCTTAGATGTTTGGATGCAAGGATAATATGAGTGACATTTCTTGTAAATATTAAGCAAAAATAAGGGTTATTTTTTATTTGTACTTCAATTTTAATAGATTAGATGTTAGAAAGGGAATCGATGCCCAAATTTCTAAAATAAGTTTTTATACTAGCTTAATCAACGCTAAGTTTTAGATTATTATATTATGTCTAACAAAACGTTTTGCTGTTTTTTCCTTTTGAAACAACAAAGAAAACTATGTAGGTACCTGTTTTCGTCCACCCTCTGCCCTAACCTCAAGGTCACAAATTTGAGAGCCTTCTCCCATGCTTCTTTTCTATCAGGAAAACGTTCCAATGTATTCCTGAAATTATCCCCAAAGTTTCCATTTTGGTACTTCACGCTATCGACAGTCACTTTGTAGAACACTGGGAATACTTTCATTCTCTCTTCCTCTACACGCTCTTTGATCTTGGCCAGCTCGTCCAAGCACCATTTTGACTCCGAGTACCTGCTTGAAATGACCGCAATAGAGATGCTTGACTCCTCAATGGTCTTGAAAAGTTTCTCAAGCTTTTCTCCTCGCATCTCGTCGTTGTCTATGAAAAAGTTGATTCCTACCCTTTTAAAGGTACCTACTAGATGACTTATGAAATTGTGGCGTACTTCAGCTCCCCGGAAATTTAAAAACACTCTGTGTTGCGGCGGCGGCTGGGCTGGATTTGACGAAGTGGACGCGGCCATCTGGTGAGGTGAATGGCTTAGAGGCTATAGACAAGTAAATGACAGTTGCTTCTGTCTCTTCTTAAGGGGTGGTTAGTAAGTACTAAGTACAGTTTAGAGTCAAGTGAATTTATACTAGGTGTGCACAATAAAATTTTTAATTTAAATTCTGTTTATAAGTAAAATTATGTTGATATTCTAAAGTTTATTATTTGTATATTAATATATTATTAATACAGTCTAGTGAATTTATACTAGGTGTGCACGGTAAATTTTTTAATTTAAATTCTGTTTAAAAGTAAAATTATGTTAATATTCTAGATTTTATTATTTGTTGATTAATATTTTAGTAAAAATTTTAATTCAGCTAAACATAAAATTAAGTTAAAATAAAAATTTTAATTTATCTTAAACTACATAAGAAAAGATATATATATATATATATTTAAAATTGATATAATTTTTATAATTATTAAAAATAAAACTAATCACAATTTTTAATATTTGTAGATAGCAAAAAGATTACAAGTATGGTTATAAAAATAGACTTAAATAATATTTAAAATTTTATGAAATATTTATATTTTTATTATTATATTATTTAATGTCATATTAAATATTTTGTATTTTTTATTAGTTATTTATATATTTTTAAAAGTTTATCAAAAATATACCTATATTGCCACTAATCAATTAATGGTTGCATTTTATTGACACAAAATACGGACAAGTAAATGACAATTGCTTCTGTCTCTTCTTAAGGGGTGGTTAGTAATAAGTACTAAGTACACTCTAGTGAATTTATATTGCCACTAATCAATTAATGGTTGCATTTTTACGAGAACTCATTGTTCTCATGAAAAAGAAAAAATAATGAACCTCTGATTTGATT
The DNA here is from genome assembly GCA_905132885.1 of Moricandia moricandioides. Taxonomy (NCBI): domain Eukaryota; kingdom Viridiplantae; phylum Streptophyta; class Magnoliopsida; order Brassicales; family Brassicaceae; genus Moricandia; species Moricandia moricandioides. The sequence goes on from CAJHQQ010002500.1 coordinate 27,281, forward strand.
AAATATTTTCAACAGCTTTATAGATTTACTTTCAAATATTTATATTATTAATAAGGAAATTTCTAACAAAACTGAAAAGAATATAATTTTTTTTTATCAAAACTATATCTTATCAATATTTATATATAAACAATTCAAAAGGATTATTAGCTAAACTAATTATACATCATCACATGGCCACACATTTATACAATATCAATATACATCTAACTACATGAAGTATAAAGTTAATATATATAATGAAAATATTTTTATTGTTTAAAAGGTGGACCAAATGTCGGAGCCCAACAATCCTGAAACATATTACGGTATATAATCCTCGTACCATATTACTGGATCATCAGAAAAAAATGTAAGTATTTCACTTAACTAAAAATCCTGAAATTTCTAGTTTCTATGAATATAAAGTTTTAGGCCAAAAATTTAATTATTCAAGATTACAATATCATATTTAAGATAAAAATCGTTTTATGGAGTGTTACAGTCTTCATCAACAACTAGCCTTTGACCCGCGCACCCGCGCGGGTGTTATTTTTATGAATGTCAAATATTTTAAACAATTTGTTTGATATAAATGTATATATGACTGGAAATTAATATTCGATATTCATTATCCGATCCGAGATCTCATCCGCTTTGAAAAACGGATCTTTGGGGATCTTGATAGTGATTTTGCGGATTCGACTAATATAGGTACAAATTGAGATAGTAAACTTTAGGTCTAGATAAACGGATCCGGATATTAAATATTTAATATTTAATTATAGTTATCTATGTATATTCTATATACTTTGATATAGAATAACTAAAATTTTAATTTTATTAAATTTTAAGGATTTTTTAAGTTTTTTAATAGGCTAAATACATGGTTAATAGTTAGTTTTTAATTAAAAAAATAGGTCCGAATATCCGCGTGTATTTGGAATTTAGTATGAATATCCTAACCCCGAATATCCGGATCCGAATAACAATTTTACGAATCCGAAGAATGCATATCTGAATCCATATATCCTAAAATATCCTGGATATTTGATCCGTCCTAGACCTAATTATGTACATGTATCATATAGTGATTAAAATATTAAATTTATAAATTACATAAGTTATTATTATTAGATATATATTGTACAAATGAAAATTAAATTTTATTTGTTTGTATATATAAACATTTATAATAAATATTGTATATATTTTAGTTACTAAATTGTTATGGAAAATTACATAGTTTTGTTATTGTAAATGAATATCGAAAATTATAAACATTATTATATTTTTTATAGTTCAAATATAGTTGGGTAGCTTATATGAATATGAATAAAAAAATAAATTAATTTAATGTTATATAGATATGTATAATTCTATTTTTATTATAAAAATTTGGAAAACACATATATATTTTTTTATGAAGTATTCAATTCTAATAACAGATGTTGTTAATGAGCTTAGCTCAGATTTTTTTCTTGTTAATAATTAATGTTTAGATGTTTGGATGCATGGATAATATCAATGGCATTTCTTATAAATATTAAGTAAAAATCTGGGTTAAGTACTAATTGTACTTCAGTTTTAATAGATTAGATGGTCCATGTTGATTTTTCTCACCGTTAGTTTCATCAGTTTGGTTAAGTAAACTGCTTTAGATAGTTTTTTTTATATTTTTGTTATTTGTTGTAAAATAAAAAAAAACTATTAAGAACTTTCTTATTTGATAGGCGACTTTAAGGATTTTCAGATCCAGAATATGTCTTCCTAGGATTCTCAAGGATCCCAAACTGCAAATACTTTCTTGAGATTGGTGAAAGTATATAAATTGGTATTTGCTGGGGTTCAAAGGACTTTTGGTTCATGGTTTTATCTATATGAAAAATAGTGTTCCATGTGAGTTTTAAAGCCTTAGATATTATACACTGATATAAATATTTTGGAAGATATTATAACAGATCGAATTTTGAATGATTTGAGCGTTATTTAATCATATTCGAATGTCTAAATTTTGGGGACGTGTCTCATTGTATGGTTGATGGCTCCTAGGTTTTTTTTTTTTTTTTGCCTTCTAGGCTTCTAGCAGAAAAACTTCTTGAAAATAGAAAAGAACGTGAAATCCTGAAATATACATTGCGGGTGCTGTTTTCCATGGAATGACATCGGAAAGGAAAGGAAAAGGAAAACAAAAGTAGAAAGAAAAGAATGTTGGATCTGCGAGATATCGACTTAGATTTGGTGGAAACTTTGAAGTAAAGAGAGTTGAGAGGAGTTTTTTTTTTTTTTGAATAATAGATGAGTAAAATGACCAAAAATGGTAACTGGATATTGGAACATAGTGCCAAAATGAAGGTAAATTATTCCGAAAAAACTACTACGAAGAAAGTGTAATAGAAGTTGAAAATTTGGATCCCCTCATCGGTGAAGGGAAAGATTCTATTTATCAGATTTTAGCTTACACAGGGTTGAATACCGGGTCATGATGGTATTATCTGCATCATATATTGCTCTCTAGATCGATGAGGTACAAACACTTTTTTTCTTTTGGTTAGCCTTAGGCACATATATAATCTCCCCTAGATATTCTGATTTAAAGAATAACCTTCGCCCTTTACACTACCTCTAGACTACCAACACTTTAATGATCAGGTACAAACATGCACGAATGTTTCCATTATTTCATGTGTCATGTTCGCCAGTTGCCGAAAGACTGTTACAGATCTATACTCCCGAAAGCTTGACATGACCTTCACATACAATCATCTGTTCCATGTTTGTTAATTAGCTATCTGATTCACATGAGCATCAATATCAGTAGAGTATCTAAACATCGTATTTCATAAATATAAATTATCATAATTAAATGTAGCTATAGTGTAAATAGAAAAAAAAAATAGACCAATGATAAAAATACATGTGTTAAATGAGTCTCTGAGAGCAATTCCAAAAATGGTTTCTCACCAAAAAGTTCTCCACACACACACTATATATATATATAATTATAAATATTTTAAAGTTACGTGAAATTCAACTAGAAATTTCTCAGAAAAAATATTTCAATTTGGATTGTCCGTAACTTATAGATATATGATTTTTTTTTTTTGAATTTTTTTTGGTGAGAAACCATTGTTGAGATTGCTCTAAGGCCATGATTAACCCGGGTCTCTTAAGGTGGAGTTCTTAACGTAAAATTTGTCTAAAAAATCTCCTTGATACACTGTTAGAAATCAAGGGATAAGATTAAATCCCGCCCAAAATAATGTCTCTCCGTTTTAATTATGTTGAATAAAATATAAATTAGTTAGAGTAAAGAGAAGGGAAGGGGGACTAGTTTAAAAATGCCTAAAGAGTGGAAACTGACCTATAAGGTAATTAACAACTTGAAAACTGTACTAAAATGTAACATTATCATTGAAAATGAGTGGTCGTGGCGTTTTATTTTCAGGCAGAATTATTTATCTATTCTATTAAAATCGTGTTTTTCATCTATCGCACAAAAGACCACTGAACCATTTCATTAATAACTAAACAAATAATATATACCTATACAATCACATTCGAAAATAGATAATTTTACTATATATTCACCAATAATTAACCGAAATTCATAACCGATCAAACCAGATTTATTTCATTAGACTTAACCTCATATATTATTCGTATTTCAATATTTAATTTCTCATAAATCGTCAAATCTACATAATATAAATTATCATTTTTGACCAATGATTTTATCAAAACCAGTTATATAATCAACCAGCGATAAATAAGTTTTCTGAAGCTTATCATAAACTATACCGGTTTTTGGTTTTATCCAAAATGTGAAACAATTGAAATACGAAACCACAAATTCAACATATTTCATATTTTCAAATAGTGATTCACGTATTTATAAAATCTTTTATTGATATAACATAATGACTATTTTTCGTTGAACTAAATTCCTAATTATGTAAACCAAATCACCAAAAATTAATCAATAATACGTAGATATTGCCCCTAATAGATATACATAAACTAAATTATGTAAAAATCGCATAATTGTGTCTAACCGATTACAACCCATTCAGATATTCAAGATTAGTTTATTTTCGAAATATATTTGTTGTATCAATATTAAAATATTTGGACATATATTAGAATGAATATATGGTTACAATATAACATTCAAATATTTTTAGTATTGGTATTATCATTTTAAATATTTTATACCAAAATTCAAAGAACTGCTAAAATATTTGAGCAAATATTCCTTTTCAAAAAATATTCAAACTACCAAGCCGATTGTTTTTATAGATTGAGATAAATTTCGAAATAAAAATTTATATAACCGAACTATCTTGTTATTTTCTTTTAACGATTTTGTTCTTTCAAATGTTAATACTTCCACAGAATATTTTATTTATAATATAGCTTATATTATGAAACTATATTCATTCAAAATTTTATCAGCTATGGTTGTTAATTTTATTAAAAAAAATCAAAACTACAAATTAAAAAACCATAAATCTTATAAAATAAGTAACAGTTCATATAAAACTAATTTTATAGTTGAACTAATTTAAATTTTTAATTAAAAAAAAACAAGTGGTTAACATTGAAATAGTAATATTCCATTAAAATATCACCAAATATAAAATTTCAAAATAAAATTGACATAACTCATATATCCCTATAATTTATTATATATTTTAAATATTACTTCAAAAACAATATATATATATATATATATATATATATATATATGCATGGGCGCAGATGTTATAGGTATTACTTTTCTATAAACTAAGTGAAAATCTGATTTTGTTTTGGACTTTTTCTAAAACAATTTTCAAATGATTATCAAAAATTATTTCAGTTTATAGAAATATATTAATTTTGATATTTGAATCATTATAAATATTAAAATTAGATAATTTTGTCACCACTTATAAATAAGTATATTTTTCAAAAAAAATAAAAACAGTGTTGTTTTCAAAATATAATCTTATTAAAATTTATTTTCCCAAATGTTTTCAAATGGTTGTACTGATATTTTTTTTTCTAACTAGTTAAGATGGTAATTACATAGTAGCAGTTTGCAAGAGCTTTACATAGCAAAGAGCTTTGAAATTTTTCAACGGAGCTCTCATTTTCAACACATATATATATATATATATATATATATATATATTGAATAGTGATATGTAATATAAAAAACTGATAATTTTTTCATTGAAATGATGATACAATATTGAGTTGATCCCATATTTTATGAATAAATTTTATATAGTAAAAATATGATTTTAAAACTGAAATTTCCATTCATAAAATTTATGAAAAATATTGACTAATTTGTAAATATTTTTTTAAATAGAGTTCTCAAAATCCCAAGTCCTGTTCTTTAGTAAAACGTGGTAAAGGTGAAGATAAAAGTCATGACTATTTGGGAGAAGATCATGTTACATATTCCTGCCAAATTTGTCTGATTGTTCCTGTTACTAAAAATGTAGTAGGTAAAGAAAATGTTAATATGTACGTAGGATTTTACTCACTGTCTTAATTTCTTGTCAAGATTCCCCACATAGATATCTAACCAACCTTTTTAATACTAGAAAGTAATAGTAATTAAACACTTGCCGAATTCAATTACTAGTAAATGCTAAAAAGTCATGACTATTTGGGAGAGGATCATGCTACATATTCCTGCCTCATTTGTCTGATTGTTTCTGTTACTAAACCATGTAGTAGGTAAAACATGTTAATATGTACGTAGGATTTTAATCACTGTCTTAATTTCTTGTCAAGATTCTCCACCTAGTTATCTAAGTAGTAAGTAGCTAACCAAAATTTTTAATTCTACAAAGTAATAGTAATAAAACACTTGCCGAATTTAATTACTAGTAAATGCTAAAAAGTTATGACTATTTGGGAGAGGATCATGCTACATATTCCTGCCAGTCTGACTGTTCCAGTTGCTAAAACATGTAGTAGGTAAAAAAATGTTAATATGTACGTAGGAGTTTACTCACTGTCTTAATTTATTGTCAAGATTCCCCACCTAGTTATCTAAGTTGCTAACCAAAATTTTTAATACTACAAAGTAATAGTAATAAACACTTACTGAATTAAATTAGTAGTAAATGCTAATTACATAGAATGTAACTATTGGAAAATAAAAATGCTGGTCTGGATTTTACTTACAAATCAATATGTCGAAAGTTTTTATTTCATCCATTTAAATGTAAATTTTCTCCCTAACCAATTTAATTTTTTTGTACCAATCCATTTAATTATTTTGACCAATTTAAAATTAAAATGTCACCTATAACCAGTACCGGCCCTGGAAGGAAATGGTAGAAGGACCAGCCTTCTTAAAATAAATAAAATGACAGCCTTTGTTTTCACGAAGTATTTATTAATTAGTTCAACCGGCTGTAGTAGTTAAGTTTTCCTTCATAGGTTTGAACCTAAGCAACTACATTCTTTTTCATTAAGATTGTTTCATTCCTAATCACTTATATATTAAAAAAGAATCATTATAATATTTTAGATATGACACGTGTCATAACTAAAATGTTTTTCAAAAATCCTAAAGAAATATGTTGGTCCATAAAATATATAGTACAATTTTTATTAAACTAATCATAAAATTTATTAGTAATATACAATTAATGTTTTTTTTCCTTAAATAAAAAGTACAGAATTACATAATATGCTAATATGATTAAAGTATATATATGACAATTAACAATTTTAATAATAAAGATCTGATAATATTTTTTTTTATTTTTCATCATTTATGTTTAATTTTATATCCAATCATATAATAAAGTAAATTTTTTTATATATTATAATTTGAATTTCAAAGAAAAATAAAAATTATTAAAGTTGTTCAAAGTCCCACATTAAAATTTTATGATCAATAGTCTAAAACTTTTAATTATAGAAAGGCATAAATGCTTCATTTAGATTATTATAAAACCATATGAGTAAAAAAGTCTCATTTAATAGATATTCAAAATATATACCATATAAAATACACAAAGTTTTTAATTTCAAAATTTGTATTGAACAAAAATTGAGCATTTCAAATCTTAATATCAAAAATTGCAGTGATTTTTCAAGGACGATTATAAATTATTAAAAGTTCCACATTGAAAGTTTTATTATCATGGTTTACAATTCTTGTTATAAAAAGATACATATATTCATAAAACCATATGACTAAGTCTCACTTAATAGATATACATATTAAATTATATTACATATCTATGTTAATATCATTTAAATTTAATTCTATCCATTCAAAATATAAAAGTGATTATTTAAATTTATTTATTATAAATGATTGAAAATAAACAAAAGTGACTATTTTGATGTGTTTGCACCAATTTAATTATATATATAATAGTTAACTGTTTTTCAATTACTTAATATAAATTTATTATTTTGTTAGTTTTATAATATATAAAAAATGTAAATAAGTAATAGGACACACAATTTTTATATATATATAATGTTTATCCCGCACAAGACGCTGTTCTTAAACTAGTTATTTTTAAGGCTTCTGGTCCTAATATTGTATACAAGTTTCACGGTCGGGTCTGCCTATGACCCATTACTTTACCGAAGAAATTAAAATTAAGAAACTTGAATGTGTTAAAAATCAGATATCCATTAATAAATCCAATTTTATGATAGATAAAATTTTAATCTATTTTCTCATATGTATCCATTGGCCATTATATTTTAACTTCTTTTGTTGATATATATATATATATATATATAAATCCTTTTCTTATAACTTAGGTTATTTTGTAATTTTATGATGCATATGAAAAAAAAAGTATAATATATGCATTTTATAGTGTTATATATTACTGATTTTATTTTAGTTGTGGTTATACTTACTGAAACAAAGGTTTACTCTATTTCTTTTTGATGAGATTATATTCAGTTGTTTATTCTATATTTTCTGTAGAAATAGAGAAGAGATTTGCTCGGTCACCTATACAAATATATTATATTATTGATATTCTTATAAGATTTTTACTCTAAAGTATACAAATTCCATCTATGTATTTTTGTTCTTAATAATAATTTTTTTTTAAAACTATTTTACTAAAGCAAAATATTTCACCTCAGACATTACTACAAAAATGAATAACACCATTTTAAGCGTAAAATTATTGTTACATATAATTTTGAAGTATAAATGAGTAATTTTACATCATCCAACTGAATAATACTACATCATTATATGTTACAACCAATTCTAGTTAGTTGATCGACGTGTATTCTTACAAGATTGGCAGAAGAAGAACTCATTACAATATCACTGGTATTTTATTTTGGAAAATATTTTTTTTGACTAATGCCTAATGGCACCTTTTTGAAAAAGACAAATGGCATCTTATGTAATTAAATGAAAGGAGAAGTATAAAATGATTTTTTTCTAATTAATAATAGAGATAATAAATAGCAGATCACGTGAGATAGCTAATTTCTTACTAATTATCTATTGCCATCAGTTGCTAATTGCATTTGTACTGTAATTACATCAAAGAAATTAATGTCCCAACTTCCAAATCAGTTGTGTCTCTGGAATCCAACCTGTCCTTGAAACTTTTTACCAACGTCATTATACTAATCAGAATTGTTCTGTGCTTAAGAAACCGTGAGCCCTTAGATATACAGAACCTAGAGCATGTTACATTATTCTGTAGGGCCGGTAGGCAAACACATAAAGTTTTCCACTCACTGAGAATTAGGCCTGAGACGTATTATCCGGGATCCGGATTCGATCCGAGATACGTCCCGGATCCGCTCCGAAAATAGGATATCCGGAGTGCCCGGATCCGAATCCGGATAGTAAAATTTCGGATCCGTCCAAACCGGATCCAAATCCGGATATCTTAATTTTTAGGTCCGGATATCCGGATCCGGATCCGTGTTTTTAAAATATATTAAATTTTTAATTTTATTAATAATTATATTTGATATATTAGTATTTATACATAAAATATTTTTTAATATTATATTTAAATTTTACTAATATTATATGTCATATATATAGTAATAAATTTTGTATAAATATTTAATTTATGTTTTATTTTTAGATTTTTTATATTTTTAAAATATTTTTTATTTTTTTTAATTATTTTTACGGATCCGGATCCGAATCCGGGTATCCGCGGGTATCACAATATCTGGGCGGATATCCGAAATCCGGATACCCGGAAGACGAGGATCCGGATCCGGATATTAAAGTCACGGATCCGGCGAATCCGGATCCGGATCCGGATATCCTAAAATACCCCGGATATCCGGTCCGTCCCACCCCTACTGAGAATAACAAACACCAAATGCTACTAACTTGACTGAAAAATACTAAAGGTGAAGCTTATAAATCACACGATTGATGACTATTTGTGAATTGAAAGTGGTCCATGTTACATATTCTTGCAAATTTGTCTGATTCTTCTTGTTACTAAAACATGTAGGATTTTACTTACTGTCTTAATTTGTTGTCAAGATCCCACATTGATATCTAACCAACCTTTATGATATAAATTAAAAGTAGTAAGACATTAGCTAGTTTAAAAAATAAAAATAAAAATAAACACTAGCTGAATTTAGTGAGTAATAATGCTAATGACATAGAGTGTAACTGTTTGAAACAGAAATGTTGGTTTGAATTTTTACTTGTCAATCAATATGTAGAAGATTTTATTTAATCAATATATTATATATTATATATATTATATGCTTTTCTCCCTAACCAATTTAAGATTTTTGCACCTGTAAAAAATCGCCCAGGTCCCATTATTTTACCAAAAAAAAATAATACGTAAAGCTTGAATATAAAAAAATAAATATTCATTAATAAATTCAATCTTATAATTTTAATGGTTATTCTATTATATATATATATATGTACATATGTATATATATCCTTTGGCGGTTATACTTTAATTTACTTTGTTGATATATATATATATATATATATATATATAATTTTCTTGTAATTTAGGTGATGTTGTAAGTTTATGATGTATAAGAAAGGAAAAGTGTATCGTACTACTCTTTTTTTTCTTAAGGTGTTGTATACTCATGATTATCATATTATCAAGGTTATACTCTTCAAGGGCATAATTGTGGTTTTCCTTAAACTGAAACATATTTTAATCTATTTTATTTTTTGTTGAGACCATTTCAAAAGGTTTATTTTATTCTTAATTTTCTAAAGAAAGAACGCTCTAGGAAAGAGAAGGTATTTGCTTCAAGATTCACACCTACTGTTTAGAACAAGAGGAAATTTTATTTATACCTTAAGTTTGATATCACTTTGCAAATTTAACTTTAATGAATAATTATTTACAAAAATACCTTAACTTTTTGATGAAAATAGGCTTAGTTATTTTTTAAAAATATTTATAAAAAAATTAGAAATTTAACCCCACCCCTTTAACACTATACTCTAAACAATAATTATTAAAGTGTAAACCAAATATTAATATATTTTTGATAGTGTGTATTTTTGTAAAGTGGTACTTAACTTATGCTATTTCGGTAATTTCTCTTAGAACAATATATATATATATATGTGGTTTTATTACATTTATCGTTCATACTATACTTTCACTTTAAAATCATATAACTTCATATATTTATTTTAATTTCTTAACAATAATGAAATAAAGTTTCAATTTTATTAATACTATATATATATTACATAAACTAGAAATTTATTACATCAAATAAGGAGAAAAATGAATGACACCAAAAGAATAATTTTAACTATAATATATTGTAAACATATTATTTAAGTATAAATCTAAACATATAGTTTTTGTTTGAGTATAAACAATATATATATATATATATATATATATATATATATATATGTATATATATATATATATATATATGTATAGAATTTAACCATTACTTTTTAAATTACAAAAATAAATACTAACACAAAGAACTATAAATGTTATTCCTTCTTCATAGCAATGTTGATATGCATCTACTAAATCAATCATAATATTTGTTATGAGTTTTTATCGAGAAAAAATGTGTTTTCGAGTGTTTTACTCTTTTATCAAGTCTCTTCGGGATTTATGTTATCAAGTAATAGGATAATTTAAGATACAGAAATGTGAAAATGTGTCCGAAGTTTAACATTAGATGAAGGATTTCTCACCATATGACTAATCTCAACTTTTGGCTCAATACAATGAATTGAGTTATCTTTCTAATAGAACAGTTTTGTGGTTGATCTCATGGTTAGATTAAATGTTATGCATGTTTTATTGAAATTTATATGCATGCCAGTTCAATATGAGAAAAATGAACATTTCAATTTTCATTAGTTTAGATTTGGTTTTACCTAAACTTCAACCATGGTGTAAAATAGAGATACATTTCGAATTTCATTAGTTTCGATTTAGTTTAACGCATGAAAAATGATTGATTAAATGTTTGAATGAACTTAAAATGTTTGTATGTATCCGTTGCTTGTGATCCATTTGTTTACTTTGGGAATATCACACAAAAATCTTCAAAAGTGACATTTACTAAAACTTTAAACACTCTACGTAATTAACTAACATATTAAACTTTCAAATTGGTTTTTATATTAGAAAAAACCTTCAACTTGACTTATTGTTCATCAAATCAAAATTATGACTTGTTTACCTGTAAAGAAGGTGATGTGTCAATTTTTAATTTTTAATTAATAAAAGAAATTAACAATAAAAATAAGACGCAGAAATAAAAATTATAAATTACAGAAAAAAAAAATCAAGTTTAATAAAAATAAAAATATTTTCTTAAAATTTAAATAGGTTTTTAAAATGCAATTTTACAATAATATTTTTAAAAAATATATATAAAAACTCTAAAATATTCTCACAAAATAATAATTTCAAAAATTATCACCATTAACATGAATATTTTTTGTCATATCATCATTAAAAGTAATATTACTTGTTCGTCAAATCAAAATTATGACTTGTTTACCTATAAAGAATGTGAAATGTCAATTTTTTATTTTTTTAATTAATAAAATAAATTAACAATAAAAAAGAAACAGAAAAAAAAATCAAATTTAACAAAAATAAAAATATTTTCTTAAAATTTAAATAGTTTTTAAAATACAATTTTTACAAAAACAAAGAATTAAAAATCATATAAAATCTCTAAAATATTTTCACAAAAAAATATAATTTCAAAAATTATCACCACTAACATGAATATTTTTCGTCATATCATCATTAAAAGTAATATTTTTGCTCATATCACTAATGACAATATTGTCTGATTTTTTCCAACTTGAAGATTTAAAATCTGATTTTCCAACTAGATAGTTATACCCGGTTCCATTTCTAAGTATTAGGAAACAATTTGATATTAGTTTGTTTAACACACCGAAAATGTTTAATTAAATGCATGAATAAACTTAAAATGAATAGATGATCTTAGCCAACGGGAAATGATTGTTAAGAGTTTTGTTAACTTATCAAACTCAATCTTTTTGCATGCTTAGAATATGTAATTCAACGGAAGTTAATCTATAGGATTCTTATCATAGGGTTTGGTGTGAAAGTTTAATCACTATATTTGAGTTCGTGATCCATTTGTAATGCATTCTCTATTTATCCTTAGAATCACTCATTGCCTAACGCTTTTACTCCATTCATTTACATCATTTATACTTTCTGTTGTTTACTTTTCTACAATTTGGTCATAAGAACTACACTGTTTTGTTCTACGTTTTCTCTTCTATCGCAGAATCATAATGTAACTTTAATATTTTTGGATTCGATCCCTAAGTATTACTAACACCATTGTATACTTTCAATCTTAGTTGTTAAAACCTGATCACATTATCATTAAAGTATCCATCCATGTCGAATTTTCATGAAAGCATTTGGATTCTGCATAACATCATTTATATCGATAGGTCCGGAGATTAGCCAATTAAACTATATACATTTTCTCAGCCTCTTTTACATCTTCTTTTGATTCTTTTGCTCTTGTCACTTTTCCATATCAAATTCTATACTTTTTCACACCTCCAGTAATATTTGGAAATAGACTTAAAAACTATACAAATGCATAAAATGCAATCTAATCAAAATTCTAAAATGCATGATAATAAAAAGACACAAGATGCACGATCTTTTTTTTTAAAAAAAAGCTAAAGATATTCTAATCAAAGAATTTTTTTTAGAATCATACAACTAGAGTATGATCCGCACACCCGTACGGGTATTTGTCTTATTTAATAAATATTTATTATATAAGTGATAGTATCTATTTAACATTTATCATTTAAATAATTATCTAATACAAATTTCTGAACATAATAATTTTATATTGACTAATTTTCTTTTGAATCGTCATCTGTATCATCTATATGTTTATCATATAATTATCGTATTAGATTTTTTATTGAACTATTATTTATAAGAAAATACGTAAAATAATTTGTTCACAGAATAATACATAAATTAATATATAATTTATTTATATATTATATGAATTGACTACTTATATGGATTTTAAGTTTTTAGTTATACTAATAAATAGTGAAAATATTAGTTTTTGTACATATACAATATTGATCGTATTATGCAAAGTTTGTTTAATTCAAATAATTTTTGAAACACAGGAGAAATAATTTATATAAAGTATCATTTTACAATTTAAGAATGTTCCATAAAATTGATGTTTATTTTGGAATGTCAAATATGTTCATCATTTTGTCAATGTAAAAAATAATTATTAATATAACTATAAAAATATATTTACAATTACATTAGGTTTTAAGCCATATTAGAAAGCATTTATTTGTTTTTATAATTCTTTTAGTTAAGAATATTTTAAACTTAGACAAATAGTAAATCGTAAAAATCATGATTTTTATAAAGTTTTGTTCTTTAATATTTTTATTATTTAAAAGTACAGAATCTGCATTTATAACAATCATAAATAAAGAAGTTAGTGTATATTACTATCCCATCTGTTAAATTTATTAGGTAAGATCTTTAGTAATTTGAGACTTACCAATTATACATATTTAGAAGATCTTAAATATAGAGATTTTGAATTATAAAATACTCCCTCTGTTTCAGTAAAATATATGTTTTAGAATTTTTACACTTATTAAGAAAATATATAAAATTTTAGTTACTAATGCATTATTTTCCGTTGCTAATTCTTCCCCATAATTTTCAACCAATAAGATTGTGGTACCGATTTAGGAAATGTTTCCTTAAATTAGAAAAAAAAATGCTTAAAGATAGGTTTAGTTATTGCTTCAGTGGCATTAAGATGTAAATAAATTGTAATTCAAATGTTAGTTTATAATTGTACTTCAGTTTTAATAATATAGATAGATACATGTTGAAAACAACAAATTAAACATAATCTGACCCAAACAATTTTAATAATCATCCATTACGGAAAGTATATTTGGCCAATAGCAATATTCCAAAGATAGTGAGGCAGATTCGATTGTGTTTGATTACACGTTAAAGACGCAGGTCGATTGTGTTTAAGTACTTCTATTAATTGAAGGTTAGTTAAATAATCACATGAGACCTACGAAACCAATCAAACAAATGTTAACAATCAGTGGAATATCTGGCACGCTCATCAAAATTTTCCCGTGAACTGTAAAAAGTTAATTCGTCAAGTTTTGTGAATTGTAGTTTTAGTTAGTACTCCTTCCATTTTTAATATACGAAAATTTAAAATAATCTATTGTATTAAATTAGATGACGTTTTCAATTTACAATGTAAAATTTAATAACTTTGATGTTATGTGATCATTTGTGTTTATAATCTATTTTATTATTGGTCGAATTATGTTTAGGTAAATAATTAATTATTGTTTAGTTATAAAAATTTAAATAGTTTTTTAATCTATGTAAATAATCTTAAAACATATCATCTGATAGTCCAAGTTCTAGTCCATGGTGACGTTTATTAATATAAAGTTATTTTTTTAAATAATTTTTTTAAGTTTTTATAATCAAAATAGAACTTAAGAAAAAAATGACAAAAATAGTCTTTTTATTTTAATTTTAGATCTTTCGTCTGAATCCTCACCCCATAACTTTAAACTCTAAGTCTAGATTAGTTAATTTTAAGATTATAAATGTATATTTACACCTTTTAATAAAACATATTTTTTTTATTTTCTCATTAAAAACTATTTTGTGATAAAAAAATTTAGTGCTATCTTAAGGAATTACTCTTCATAATATAATTTAAGAGTTGATTTGACTAATATGTTACTAAACTTTTTAAAGTAAGAATTTTATTACATGTTAAAAAACTTTGGAGTAAGAATTTGAGTTTGCACATTTAAAGACGGATGGCCTATGGAAAAATAACACATTCAATTATAACAATTTGAAAGTAATAAAACACTTACCAAATTTGTCTGATTGTTCTTGTTTTTGAACCTTATTGTCTCGTTGTTCGTTTTGCTAAAACATGTAGTAGGTAAGAAAGATAACACGCACGTTGGATTTCACTTACTGTCTTAATATGTTCTCATGAATCTCACATGAATACCTAACCTTTATAATAAGATTTGCAAGTATCAAAAATTTGTCTCATTGTTCTTGGAATCTTTTATTTGCTTCTATTTATTGTGGAATATGTATTAGATTTTAAATTAGGAGAACTAGAAAAAGATATTATGTTTAGGGAATGATTGATTGGACTGGAGATGTAAAAATTGAGTTGTAGAATTTAGTCAGAAGAATTTATTCTTGTAACGTATGTTATTTTATTGTAAAAATATATTTCAAGTTCTAAAACACTTTAATAGTTGATTTTAATTTAAAAAAAAAGGTATACATGAAAAAATGGCTGTAGATAATTTAGGTAGACTTTAATTTTAAAAATAAAGCTACATAGTGATTGGTTATGATTAATGCTTTAAAATAATAAAGTTAAAGTTTTAAGATAACGTCTAACTAATCATCACCATATGTATTTTATTTAAAAACAGAGCGAAAACACTGCAATAAATCTAAATTTTTATTAAATTAAATAAAGCTAACTTTTAAAATTGAGATATTTTATTTATTTATCTTACCTAACAATTTCAAATATCTAGTATATCTGAAGTAAATTATTCTAATAACAATTTAGATTTATTGCACTGTTTTCTCTCTGCTTTCAAATTGTCTAGCAGCTCTCTTATTCAAATAACCAAATGGTACACACGTTGTAAAATGTTTTTTTTTGGAGATAAATAAATTTAATATTCTTTTATAAAAAATATGTTAGTGAAAAATAAGAAGATAACGAACATGCATGTTTTGTATACAAAGTCTCAGGTTCGCATGACTTCTTTTTCTTTTCTTTTCTTTTATTTATTTATTCAAAACATGACTTCTTTTTCTTAGAAATGTTCCTATGTCTTTCAAGATGAACATTTTATATCCTTATGTGATTTAGCTCTTTTAGGGTTCTATTACTAACAAATCATAATAGGACCACTTAAAGAATTAGTTAATATGACATAATTGATAATTTACATTAATAATAAACCAAATCTAAATTTAAATTTTACTTTTTAATTATCACAAAATTTGTTGAGAAAAAATCTAACAAAATCTTATTTAAAAATTTAAATAATTTTTAGAAAATAACACATTAATAAATTTTGTAATTAGTAATATAATATTATTATAAATCAAAATTAACTAAAATTTTATTAAAAAACAAGAAAATAAAATTATACTTTTTTTTATAAATTCTATAAATAAATTTTAGATTATATAAAAATAGCAGTGCTACATAAATTAAATATGATAAAATTATATTAAATAGGTAATTTAACAATTTTTAAATTTTTAAATTTTCATTTAAATAAATTATCACTCATCATTAAAATGGGTTAAAATTCGTAAACTATATAATATTTTTATACAAAATAAATGTATCAACATAGGTTAAACTTATATGTATATATATATATATATATCTACAACTTTTTATTTATTTTGAAACTCTCAAAATATATTGTTTAAAAATATAATAGTATATAATAAACATTAGTTCATATACTATTTAAAAATATGTTATTAGAGAACTATAAAATTTTAGTAATTCATTTAAAATATTAATAACAAATTCAACTTTAATTTTAAATATATTTTTATTTAAGTATAAAAAAGGTATTGATATTTTTTTTCAAAATAGTACCAAAAATTAAAATATTTTATTTATAAAATAATAGATTAGATGTAGTCACAAAAAAAATTCAAAATTCATTTAATGTTCCAAACTCAAAAATAGTTGTGTAATTTTGTAAAGTTTTCTTGACAAAATATAAAATTTTGAAAATAAATATTTAAACTCAAAATCATAATATTGAAATTTTTACAAAAAATAAAATTGTAGATAATAAAAATAACTTTTTGAAATGAACCACGAAAAAACTATTTAAATATGTTGTAAAAATTAAAGTAATCTAATATTTTGAAGTCTTAATTTTTTGAAAAAAATAAAGCTTAATATCATAACATCCAAAAAATAATATCAATAAAATTTACTAAAATAATATGATAGATAATATTATGTATAAAATTTACTAAAAAAATAAGGCTATATTATTTAAACAAAACTGTTTTTTTACTAATAAATCCCGTAAAATACTAAAATAATATATGTTAAAATATATCTTCTTATACACAACATGTGAATAGAAATGATCTTAAATATATTTCTTTATATAACATAATAAATAAAATTTAAAATATATTATATGCAAAATGTATAAATTAAAGAAAAAAACGTATTATGAAAAGATTCTCTATTTGATTATTTCTTATGGTTATTTTATTGTATCTAACTCGAAAATATATTAGTAAGTAATAAAAATTAATAACAAAGTAAAATGTTTTAAACAAATCACTATATATTAATAATATTGAATAAGAAATATAAACAATAATATTATAGATTTACATAATATAACACTAAAATAAAATTATATATTTATAATATTTGTAATAATATCTAATACATTTATAAAATAGAAAAATATCCGCAAGGACGTGAGGTTTAAAATCTAGTATAAAGTAAAATAAGAACCATGGTAAATGAGACATGGTCGATTTGGAATAACTCATCTTCCGACCAGAAATTGGTTTAATCATATGGCCCGTTGACAAAAAGAATAACACCATCCGCGCTTGCAATTTAGTTTGTGATGATAACGTCGAATTATTTTGGTATTTGTAATATTATGGATTCGTTAATTTTGAAAACACATACCAATTAACTTGCACTTAAGTTTTGGATGCCTTAACCTTTTTCAAAAGAAAAGAGAGTTTGGGTGCCCTCCTTAAAAATATGTCGTTAAACATGATTAACTCATTAACCTTAAGTAAATTCACGATAAGTCACAAAGAAAAATGTCATTGTAAAACCGCGTATTGTTGCTGGTTACAACGTACAAAGTGTTGTGAGTTTGCATAGGTTTATTACGCGAAATTGTAGACTGCAAGTATGAAATTTAAATAATTTGTGAAATTTATTTTTAACTAAAAGTTACAAGATGTTAATATATATTTATGATTGTATAATAAGAATAGAAATTAGCTTTTGCAATCAAATTTTTTAATATTTTTATAGAATGCAATCATATAATTATACAAATGCTAAAATGATAATTGGTCCACTTATTTTGTTTTATCGATTTAGAATTTCTTACAATGTAACAGACAAGTTTTCAAAAGATTTTAATTGTACAAGTATCACCTTAATCCACTCTACTACCTAATTGAATATACAAATATTCAATCATTTATTGTATTTACAAGTTAACATATTTTAAAAGTATAATAGTATTTATTGTAATTATCTAATTTGGTTAATACATAATATTTAATCATTTATTAAATCAAATATCCTTAAATTACATATTTTAAAATATTAAAATTGACCAGTCGCTTCATTTAGGGGGGTATTGGAACATGAATTTTTGTGAAATTTGATGATTCTAAATAGTTGAGAGGGTTTTACAAGTTTACTAAGTTTAACAAATTTTATCAAATATTTTTACATAAATTTTCAGTACTTGTGTATAGAATTATATTGATTGTTATTACCCTTAAGCTATATACATCATTTTAAAATACTTTATGTTTTGGAAAAGTAAGCAGCATATGGCTCAAATATACAATTTATAACTGACCGATTGTGCAAACTCTCACATCCACGTCTCATACGTTTAAACAACTAATAAAACATTAAATTTGATAAAATTTTATTCTATGAAACAAAAAAATGACATTATCTTATCAAACCTAACGTAATGTGAATAGTTTTATATCAAATTAATGTAATACTATTTCTCATACCAAATATTAAAATAATATTTTTCTTATTTTATAAACATATCAGATCTATCAATTAGATACAACTTATATTTAAAATAAATAATAATATTTTGTATTTTGTATTTTTTTATTTTCACATTGTAAAACATGAGAAATTTTTAAGAATAACATAAGTTAAGTACCACTTGCAAAAATACCTTCAATCAAAAATATATTAACATTTGAGTTTACATTTTATTGACTATTGTTTGGGTTTAGTGTTGAAGTGTGGAGTTGAGTTTCTAAATGTTTTATAAATATTTAGAAAAAAATAATTTAGTTTATTTTCATGAAACTTGTGGTAAAATTACAATTTCCCTGTAAAACGTTAAACTATTATTATATTTATAGTTTATATTAATAATATAACTAAATAAATACTATCAATAACATTAAGGATAAATTGTAACAAAATAGAAATCTTTTTTTTTTAATGTTTATAACAGCTAATATATTAAATTACCAAAACAAAAAGATAATAATCTATATTATTGTTTTGATTTAAAAGTTGATGTGGTATTTAGAGATGAAAATAAAGTTTAATACCAAACACCAAATTTGGTGTTACGGTTGGCGGCCAAAATCATGTGTATATCTTAAAAATATTTTTCACAGGCAATTTTTTAATTAATATTATTCATAATTGTTTTTTAACTTTACACTTTACTAATTTTAAATTTTAAAAATTAACTGTATTTATATAAAAAAGTATGTTGCATACATGACTGACTAATCGCCTCATATCACATAAAATAGATTATTTACTATTGTTGAGTATTATAGAACAGTAAAAATAGTAAATATGTACAGTCATTTCGTAATTATTAAAGTTTAAGTAATATAATTAATGTCAATCAAGTTATATTATATTAGTCTGTATATTTTTTTAATGTTTCTGTAGTTTTCTTTATTAGATTGATGATCTAATTATTTCATTTCACTAACTTTTCTACGTATGAATTATATTGTGGAGAACAAAAAACAGTAAATAGAAAATGTAAAATGGAAAGATTTATTGATATATTTAAAATTTAAAATGCTCACTTGGGGTCTTATTGGATAAATGATTTGAGAGGATTTTTTTTTTCTCAAATCTCTTTTTATTGTAACTAACATTTATAAATTCTGAAATTCAAACTTATTGGATTAGTCATTTGTATAATTTTCCTAGATTTAGCTTATGGATTTTGTCCATAAAATCTATCATATGAGATTTGGTGGGTTTGGATGATATTTTAAAACTTTTTTTTAAATAAAAAATCCACTTCACATTTTTAAAAAGAAAATCAAATTGCTTGAATTAAAAGTAGTATTTGAAAATCAAATTTTAAAAAACTTTTATATATTTAGATATTTCATAAAATGATAAAAATATAAAACTATAATAATTATAAAATAAAAAAATATTTAAAAAAAATATTTAAATTTTAATTTTTTTTTTCAAAAACTCTAAAATTTCTTCAAATACCCATAAAACTTGTAACAATTTTTTAAAAATTTACTCAAATCTCAATTTTTTTTTTGGATTTACTCAAATCTTGAATACTTTCAAATCATTAATTCAGTAAGCTCCCTCAATGAAGTTACTTTTCCTCAGATGAAGATTTTCAAATTACATACATTAACAAAAAAAAAGGCAAGACACAAAGAAGCAATCGCATATCATTTTAAATCTTATGATAATGCAATAACCTACTACGAATGAAAGAAAAAAAAACATACTACGAATGAAACATAATTATTTTGCAACATGAAAATACATGACTAAATCGGCCTAAGCAAATTATTTGGATATGAAATTTCGAATTAGATCCGATCCAAATTTTAAGATATTGAACCGAACTTGACATAGATATCTGAATGGTAGATAATTTCTTATATCCGAAGAACCGGATCCAATCCGAACCGAAGCCAAAAAATTATTGATATCCAAAAGTATCTAAAATATAAATATATTTATATAACTATTAGTTATATCAACACTTATAATAATTGAAATGTTAATATAATTATAAATTTTAATATATTGGTTAGTTTTTGAATATTTTAATTAATTTAGATATTTTGGTTATATTTGGATATTTTTGAACATGTTTGGATATAAAATCGGACCCAAACTGCATATCTCGTATGAAATCTAAGATACAAACCGAATAAGATCCAAAATTCTAAACTCTCTGATTAGTACTAATTTCCCTACAATAAAAATATCCGGTATTTAGAATAATTGATCTGAACACGATTTAAAACCAGATTGAAATGTTGATTGTAGTAAAAAAAAAGTAGTTGGTTTGGTTGCTTTAAACTATGTCAGAATATTTTGGAGATGTTAATGAACATCATATTAAGAAAGTAGTTGGTTTGATAGTGTAACTCTTGTGACAAACAATAGTACTCTATAAGAAAGAAAAACAAAACGATTTCAGATTAAGAAAAAAAAGTTGTTTAAAATATTAATTTCCTACAATTAAATGAATTTTGTATTACTAGGAACTTTAATTGATTACTAGCCTTTGACCCGCGCGCCCGCGCGGATGTTATTTTTGTGAATGTCTAATATTTTAAGCAATTTGTTTGATATAATTGTATATATGACTTGAACTTAATATTCAATATCCGTTACCCGATTTGGGATCTTATCCTCTTCAAAAAACAGATATTCATGGATCATGATAATAATTTTACGGATTCGATTGATCAATTATAAATTCGGATAGCAAAATTTTAAGTCTGGATATTCAGATCCATATATTAAATATTTAAAATTTAATTATAGTTATTTATGTATATTATATATTTTTTATATAAAATAACTAAAATTTTAATTTTATTAAATTTTAATGATTCTTAAGCTTTTTAAATAATAATTATAAATAGACTAAATAGATGGTTAATAGTTAGTTTTTAATTTATTTTAAATTAAAAAAAAGGTTCGGATGTCTGCGTGTATTTGGATTTTAGTATGAATATTCTAACCCCAAATATCCGAATCTGGATAACAATTTTACGAATCCGACAAATGCATATATGAATCCATATATCCTAGAATACCCTAGATATTTGATCCGTCCTTGACCTAATTGAATATATGTATTATATGGTGATTAATTTTTTTTTAAATTTATAAATTACATTAGTTATTCTTATTAGATATATATCTTACAAATGATAATACATTGTATTTGTTTGTATATATAACCATTTATAATAAATATTAGTATGTATTTTAGTCATTAAATTTTCATGGAAAGTTACATAATTTTGTTATTGTAAATGAATAAGTTCAGATTATAATAAAAATTTATTAACATTATTATCTTTTTTATAGTTCAAATATAGTTGGTAGCTTATATAAATATGAATAAAAATAAAACTAATTTAATGCTATATATATGTATAATTTTGTTTTTATTATAAATTTTTGAATAATATATATTCATTTTTTATGAAGTATTCAATTTTAATTTTAATGACAAAGATTGTTAATGGGCTTAGCCCATATTTATTTTTTTCTTATTAATAATTAGTGTTTGGATGTAGAAATAATATCAGTGGCATTCATTGGTAATTATTTATGAAATGTTAGGGTTAAGTAATAAATGTATTTCAGTTTTAATAGTTTAGATTGCTTTTTGGTGGAGTATATTAACTGTCGCTTAGACTTGCTTTCCAAAATCCCCGCCCACTCTGTTTAATTATTACATAAAATATAAAAACACTTAGAATCAATGGCGACTGTGAGCTCTATTGTTCAGCATGACGTATTTATCGCCTTCAGCACAAAGGACACACGGTACTCCTTCGTCAGCCACCTCTCGGCGGCTTTCGGGCGAAGTAATATCAGTGTCTTCGTCGGCGATGCATCGGAGGAGGCTGAGGCGGTGGCAGCGACTGAGGCTGCAATAGAGGGCTCTAAGGTTTTCGTGGTTGTCTTTTCGGAGAACTACGCGTCTTCCAGGTTCAGCTTAGATACCCTTGTGAAGATTATGGAGCGTAAACACAACGACGACGTGTCGGTGGTTCCGGTCTTCTACGGTGACGTCACTTCAACAGTTGTCAAGTGTCAGACGAAAAGATTGGGAGAAGCATTCTCCGAACACCCAAGTTTGTCTTCCGACCAGCTAACTAAGTGGCAAAACTGTCTTATTGAAACGGCCAACTTATCTGGTCATGCTTCAATTTGTCAACCAATGTAAGTTGTACTCCATCTGTTTACTCTATTTTATATATCCATACGATTGAGTCCTTGTTAGCAGCGGAGCGGAGGCTTTCTTCAAGTTCCTGTCTGTTTGCTTGAGTGAAACATTAAATTAAATGTCACTTTAACTTTATGCACACGAATTAAGAAAATAATTAATTTTACATATTTATATATAAAAAATACAATTACCTATTCATTTAACCATATTTCAACCAATAGAAAAATAAATTGTAATAAAAAATTAATAAATTTTGCATCGAAAGTCAAAACGACATTTATTTTATAATAATAAAAAAATTCTACAACGACATTTAATATGAAACGGAAAGAGTATATTACTATTATTTATTCGCTATATTTATTTATTTTTTTCTAATAGAAACTTTTGTTATCTTTCAATTTCCTTTTCTTTCAAGCTAATATAATATATATATATATATAAGTGACAACAATATGCTGTAACTTCTTCATAAAAATAATAATATATGCTGTAACATAATACATATATAGCGATTTTTTTTTACAAAATATCGATTTAAATGATCAAATGTGAAACACAAATTTCTACTATAAATTATTAAAAATGAATAATATATATATTTATTAATATAATAATAGACTTGGAAAGAGCCCGTCACGTGTGAGCCAGGTGCCTCGCCGTTCTTGCTGGTTAACGCCTCTAGCTCTAGGTGTGAGACTAAAATTTGCGGGAGTCTCACATTGGCCAAAAAAAGGATCTTGTCTATAACAGTTTATAATAAATAATACTAATGTCTGAAACTCTGAATTTCCTTTGGTTGACCATCTGGTCGTTTAATATTTTGTACGCTTTTCATGTTTGCATTCTGGATATTTGTGTAGACTGCTATTGCGTATACGTATAGTATATAGATGAGTAATATTTTCTACGCTTGATTATCAATATCTAGCTTTGTCATTTCTCATTTCATGAAGAAACATTGATAAAGTTTTAGTTTAGCTATTAATTTTTAACTTGCTAAGTTTAACTTTTTACGTTTATACCGTTATGTTTTGGTAATTTTATTTGACATTATTATTTAATCTGATATTTAAATATTTGATGAAAGGAATAAGATTTATTTGAAGGAAAATGCTATGTTTTGGGATGTTAAACTTTTGTATGTTTCTTTTTTTTTGGCTCAGTGGTGTTGATTTTTTCAGGATAGAAGTAGTGAAAAGAAAATTTTTGAAGGGTTTAAAAAAATAACATGTCACTTTGGCCAATATCCCATTATTATATACTTTTATTCTGTTTTTTTTGTAACACTATATACTTTTATTCATATATGCGATTATTCTGTGTCATAGGTTATGCATTTTATTACATGACATAACAAAATTTCACGTTAATACAAAAGAAAATTCTAGTTAAAACTGACAGGGAATCTTCGCTAATTGAAACAATAGTTTTGAACCCCTTTTTCTTAGTTTTTTGAGAAAAAACTAAGAAAATGGTATATTAGTAAATTTATAACTATAAGGGTATATTAGTAAACAGTAATAAATATAATAAAAAGCCATACATATTTAAAAATGAGAATTAAGTATAAAATTAATTTTGAAACTAGGTTTTGATCCGTGCAACCATGCGGATGTTTGTTTTCATTTATATATTTCTTTACCTTATTAATGACATATAAATCATATTTTTAAATTTTTATATAAATATTTCAAATACAATAATTTTATCGATTACATGTCGAAACTAATCACTTATTTGAAACTATTACATATATTTGTCTCCTCTTATTATATACTTATCTTATTAGATTTGTATTTGATATATGCATAAAATAATATATTTTAAAAAATTATGTTCCAAACTCTAATAGAAGATCCAACTAAAAAATTACACATGATAGAAGTCATGATTTTTATTTTAATAGTATAGATGCTTAACTTTTTTTTTATTTTTATTAGATAATAATAAAAATAACTAAAATATTATAATTTGCTTATATATATATATATATATATAAGTAAACTCCAAATGTTTTAGTTTGAGTCCCAAAATTTCGGAGCCATGTAGTTTTATTCATATACGCAATTGACATTTGATCATATACCATTTTATTTCATGAATTAACACAATTTCACGTTAGTTCAAAAGAATATTTAAGAGAAGAGCGGGACCTTGTGGTCTAGTGGCAGTGAACGGACTCTAGACGCTAACACATTCTGGATTCGATCATTTTGCTGCAGAAACTAAGTTATATTGTTCTGCTCACCACTACTGCAGAAACTAAGTTACTTTGTTCTGCTACGGATCCATATAAATACCTGAGAAAGGACATGTCATGGGTTGGATTTAGGGTTAGGAGTTAAGTCTGATTTTTTAATAAAACTAGTTTTAACCTTTGAAGAGAAAATGCATGCTCTTTCTTTAACAAAAAAAAAACGTACTTCACCAAAGTAATTTACCCAAATAACCTTAAAATTTATCTAATATTGTCCCTTTAATAAATACGGATAAGATGGAAAAATATAATCTTTTCGAAATATAACTTTGCAGTGACTCGGAGTTAGTAAAAGAGATTGTCGCTGATGTTCGAGAGAAGCTGATTCCCACGGGTTTGATAGGGTTCTACTCGAGGTTTGTCGAGATAGAAAACTTGCTATGGAAGCAATCTAAGGGCGTTTACCATTTAGGTATCTGGGGCATGCCTGGCATAGGCAAAACAACCATTGCTCAAGCAGCATTTGACCTATTGAGTCCAGACTTTGAAGTGTCTTGCTTTCTCAAAGACTTCCACACATCATTTCACGAGAAAGGGTCATACAAATTGCGGGAAGACCACATGTTTAAGGTTCCCAAGGGTCAAAAGGAGAGAGTTCTCGTTGTTCTTGATGATGTGCGTAATCCAATAGACGCCGAGTCTTTTCTTGGAGGATTTGACTGTTTCGGTCCTGGAAGTGTGGTGATCATTACATCCAGAGATAAACAAGTTCTCTGTCAGTGTCACGTCGCGGACATATACACGGTCCCCAGTTTGAACGAGAGGGAGGCTTTACAACTATTCATAAGGTCCGCGTTCCGGGGAAGACAGCCAAGTGAAAGTAATCTTGTGGAGCTGTTCCATAAGGTTAT
Organism: Moricandia moricandioides; assembly: GCA_905132885.1. Taxonomy (NCBI): domain Eukaryota; kingdom Viridiplantae; phylum Streptophyta; class Magnoliopsida; order Brassicales; family Brassicaceae; genus Moricandia; species Moricandia moricandioides. Next base: position 53,970 of record CAJHQQ010002500.1, read on the forward strand.
TGAGCATGCTAATGGGAACCCTAAAGCTCTCTGTCTCTATGGCAATGAGCTGAAAAAGAAGAGGAAAGATCAAATGGAAGAAGCTTTTCAGAAGATGAAAGGATGTCCTCCCATGGAGATTATGGATTTGTTCAATAGCAGCTACGATGCACTTAGTGAAACCGAGAGAAGCATATTCCTGGACATTGCTTGTTTTTTTAAAGGCGAACGACGCGACCACGTCATGAGAATACTTGAAGGGTGTGCTTTCTTTCCACACGTTGGAGTTGACCGTCTCACCGAGCTCTGTTTATTGACGATATCAGAGACAGACACAGTGGAGATGCATAGTTTGGTTCAAGAAGTTGGCCGCGAAATCACCAACCGCGAAACCAAACTGATTTCAAGGCGCCGCAGGCTCTGGGAACCTTCAAACATCAAACTATTACTAGAAGACAAAGAAACCGAGGATGATGTCCAAAATAAAAAAGGCAAAGAATCCAAGGTAATACTCTCATCACATTCTGATAACTTGATTCTTTTATAAGACTATATTATTATTATGATATTACAAATTACTAGAAAAAATTAGATAGACAACTCTACAGCCGACAATTCTACATGTGTGATAACTTGATTTGGTGTGGTTTTTTCCATGAATTTCGGTTGCTTGAATTTTTTTATTTCTGATTAGTCGGCTATGTTTGTAATTTCGGGTTTTCCGGATTTTTCAGGGAGAAGTTATAGAAGGGATTTTTCTTGACACAGCAAACATTAACTTTGTTGTTAATCCTAAGGCGTTTGAGAATATGTATAATCTTAGGCTGTTGAAGATTTATAGTTCAAGCTCCGAAGCTGGTCAAGAACTTCAGTTGCCTAAGGGACTTCACTCTCTGCCTTATGAGCTCAGGTTACTTCACTGGGAAAAGTATCCATTGCGATCCTTGCCTCAGGAATTTAATCCTAGCCATCTTGTTGAACTTAATATGCCTTATAGCCAGCTTCAAAATCTCTGGAGTGGAACCAAGGTAAGGCTATATTTTTTTTCTTTTCTTTTCAATTTTTTTGTTCTGACATTACTTATATATTGATTATGTTTTTCAGAGTCTAGCGAAACTGAAGATAATAAATCTCAGCCACTCTCAGCAACTAGTTGAAGTTGATGAACTCTCCAAAGCTTGTAGTCTTGAGAGAATCGAATTACAAGGTTGCAATAGCTTGGAGAGCATCCCACATACTGATCAGCTAAAGAATCTTCAACTTCTGAACCTCTCTGGTTGCACAAGAATCAAAGGTACAGAGATTAAAAAGAAGATAAAGGGATTGGGTCTAGAAGGCGGCTTAAGTGAAACCAACTCTGAATCAATGGTGTTCTCCACTGGAAACACAGAGACCTTTTGAATATAGAAACAAAAAAAATCTACTATGTTGAAGACCGTTGAGTTGTTCAAACGTTCAAATATGTCTGAAAGAAAATGAAAAATTATAATCTGAAACGTCGTTCAATATTTTATATTTTATCTATGATTAGAGGAGCCTTGAAGCTTATTGTTTTAGTTCAAACTTTCGCGAATGGATTTTTTTAAATAAATGTTTAAGAGTGTTAGAGTTTCTAGACAGTGTTGACTGTGTGAGTTTCCACGATGAACTTTTCATCGAGGATGATGTTTTAAGCCGAAAGCCAATTCTTTAGGTTTCGCGATGTCGCGCATTTCCGAAAACAGTAAATGCAATCTTTTGTTTAGAGGCCGAAGTGTTGCGGTTCGGTGACACCACTTGTTTGAAGTCGTGCTCTTTTTGTGGTGAATTTTTTGTTTTAACCATATGACTGAGAAATATTTAGACTTGGCGTGAAGGCTTTGTTCGGGTCTTCACGACACAACCAAGGTTGCGAAATGATCGCTTATTTTCTTGACAAAAACTAAATTATACAGTATATGTTACTATTGCTGCAAATTAATTTCCAATGTTCAGTTATTATTTTCATCTGATAAAATATTTATATTGAAAAGCATAAAAAATTATTTATGAATATTTTTTTAACTTGATTGAGGTCTTGATTGGCAAAGTTGATAATAAATCAGTAACAGCATCTTTAATGCATGTCTCTTATTATGGGATTCTTATTTTTTTAAGAGACATTTCTTAATTTTGACTAAGAAAACTTAAAAATCGTCTATTAAATAAGAGACGTTTGTCTCTTATCCAGAAAAACGTAAAAGAAAAAGAAAGTCAAATCAAGTTAAGAACCCCATCTTAAGAGACCCGGGTTAAAGATGATAGTATGCTTTAGAAACTGTATGTTCTCATTAAGCTATTTAAAAAACGATTGGTAGATAATACATAATATGTTTCTTTTTAAATAATATATATACCTATTTTTACTGAATATATATTTTAGAGAAATGATAAGAATAACATAAGTTAAGTATCACTTTGAAAATATACACACTATCTAAAATATATTAACATTTGAGTTTACACTTTAGTGATTATTGTTTAGGGTTTAGTGTTAAAGGGTGAGGTCAAATTTTTATTTTTTTTTATAAATATTTAAAAAAGTTAGTTAAGTATATTTTCATTAAAAAATTAGGTATTTTTGAAAATAGTCATTCATTAAAGGTAAATTTGAAAAGTGGTATCAAACTTATGGTAGAAATGAAAATTTTCCCATGTTTTAATATATATTAATATATAAAGTTAAGAAAAATATATAATTTATTTATTTAAATTAATAATATCAAAAAGTTATGTTTGTATCCAAAATAAATTTATATTTTATAATAAATCTTACATAAAAAATTTCTATTTTTAAAAATAAAGTAATATTTTTATATAAATTATATTATATTTTAAATGTGAAATTTTAAAATATTTTACTTTTAAATTTATTTTAGAAATATAAATTTTATTTTTGGATATAAACATTATTTTGATATTATTAAATTTAATAAATAATTATATATTTTTCTTAAATTTATAAATTGTAAATGTAAATGCTCTACTAAAAACTTCATATGAGAGCATGATAGTAGATAATAAGGAGTATGATATTTGTGATAAACTTATATTTCACTTAAAAATATTTTGTTAATCACTTATGGAAAAATATATATATATATATACAGTAGTATTTACAAAATCTAATTTTGTTATTTATTTATTTATGTTATATCTGATAATTTAATTATATGATACTATTTAATATATATTAAATAGTATTTGCGTTGTATTAGTGTTAACTCAAATAGTTGGCTAACATTGATAAATATGAAAAATAGATGATATTATTAGTAATTAATGGTAAAGTAGATAATGAATCTATTTGGAATATTCTCTTTGTAAAGAGAAAATGAAGTAAACCAATGAAAAAATGTTACTTCTGTTATGAACTATTATGTGGATGTCCATTAGGCTTATAAGCCCATATTCTAGAAGGTTGTAAACCCTAGTTGTGTATCCTATATATGTGTATTGTTGTCCACGAAATAATAATTAGAACATCCATTCTTCTATTCTCTTCTCTATTTACAACTCGTTATCAGCAAAAGTCTCTAACCGATAGAGTTAAAACCCTAATCCCTGAGCCAAATCTAAATCACTAGCCACCTAAACAAAACCCTAATAAAGCTGTCTCCTACACCATCTTTGTTTTGCGAGACCATCTTAGATTCTATATCAAGATAAGTTCTATTTTCTATTTACTTAAGTTTTATTAGTTTATACTATCCATTATGGTGCTCGTAAGTCGTATTATGAATCTACAAGAATATGTTGTATTTATGGTGTTGTGTTTTTCATGTCTAATCATTGATCGTAATTTTTCTGCTACGTCTAATTTATAATAATAGCTAATAGATATATGTTCATTGTGTAGCCTTTACATGCCGTGCTCATCATTAGTAGTCCTTCTCTTTTAAGTTTGTGGCATGTCTTACAAATAAATATGTTTTATTTGTTTCATATCTTTCATGCAAACTCGACTAATCCCCAATAGTAATATATTCATTATACATTAGTGAGCGATTGTATATGTTAGATTATATATATATATATATATATATATATTAAATTTGTTTCAAAACGCTGCTGAGTAAAACTCTAAAATCTCTCAAAACAACCAACAAAGGTCTTGCTCACTTTCGATATATTTTAGATCGCTCTGTTTTTTTTTTTTTTGCATGTGTCCAAATCAAGCCAAAGACGCTGCCATCAAAACTCATCTCTAATCATGGAGGCAACACCATTGAGATAAGTGTTCATAATTTTACATAATGAGATAATATCGTTGTTTAAGTTTTGAGTTAAATATCGTCAGCTTATTAGCTATATCCATATGAATTTATTTATTTTTACTTTGACATTATGATTTAATATAATTTAATATAATTCCTTTGGAGCAATATTTGTGATATCGGTCGAAATTTTGTATTCTGAGACAGCTTGTATATGTCCCACAAAAACAGTCATATCTCGAGTTCTATATTTTATAATGACTTGATTCAAATTTGAGACGGAAATAGACTCAAATATCTTTCTCTGGACATTAATTTCATATTTTAATTCCATATATAAGGTCTCCTTTGATTGGAAAACTTTTGACCTTCGATTATGTCTCGAAAATGGAATGTTTCCTTGATTCTTTTCAAGTATGATTGATCTTGATCATTCTCTCTTGCTTCTTGATCTGAATTTCAAAAATACATAAGATTGATAGATCTTCATCACTGAAGTGATAATATTTCCTCTATAGGTATCTATCATTTGCGTGTTCTTTGTTGCCTCGTTAAAACCTTGACATGGAAAAACCCAATGGGACAAAAACCATGATAAGGAAAAAGAGTACAACCACGCACATCATCATATTCTCCCCTTGGAAGCATCATCTTTGAGAGAAGTATTCTTATCATACATATCATCCTTTTAAGAATTAATATAATCATATCCTTATTGAATAAACTCGTTTGATTGTCAGATAATTACTTAGACCATTGGACTTCTTGTCCATAACAATACTTTCATACGAAAAAGGTCATATCTTGTTCTATTTAGACTCCATGTCCAAATTTCTTTGAATAGACAATCTTTTAAACCTTCATATTGTACATACTTGTACATACGAGTTATTCCTCCACTTCTTGTAAAAGTTACAAGTATGAATATCCTTCTTATCATATGAAACCACATCTTTCAATCATGAAAGAGATAATTAATTTCCAATATTCTGGTACTTCATGACCAAGAATTGTTTCCTTTATATACTTAATATACTCGCGCGGTAATGTTCTCGAGAACTAGCACTTACTGCTTCTAGCAACCCGAATCCTTATGGGGTTTAGTGCTTATTACAGTTTATACCCTTTTGGATCATTGACATAATTGTCATTTCCAGTGGCTTTCAATTCTTGCCAGACTAGAGAAACTTGAAAGTTGATGCTTACATCACATGATGTGTTATGTTTCTTATAAAAATTTCAGGTCTTTGTGAGAACTCTTGTGCAATTACTCTTTTACATCTCACAACTTTCCATCATCTCTTTCATTTTTTCACATAAATACTCATTTATGTGCCACTGGTTTACACCTTCAGGTGTATGGACTGCTTGTCTAAATACTCTCTATTCAAGAGATTTAATTCCACATCTATTGCTTATTTTCATTTTGGCCAATCATTTCTTTGTATACACTTTTCAATAGATGGTTCATGATCCTCATTCTCATCAACTGCTACATTGCATGCATCAGTAGTATTCACGACGTCGATTTAATATCGGTTCTATAATGTTCTAGACATGACATAGCTATTTGAGATTTCTTTATTCTCAGGTACTGAAATTTCTTTCTTGTCATGTTGTATGTCTCCTCTAGAAATCATTAATATTTCATTCCTCGATTCTGCCATTTTATATTCATGCTCCCTTTTCTTTTTTTTTGAGGATTATTATATTTAGAACCGATAGGTCTATCCACGCTTCAAACGTTTTTTTTTTAGACTCATTAGCAGTTTGATATTTGTCCTTTTGGAACATATATTTTAATTGGAGCATTTACAGCTGATTACTTGTGACTAATCACTTTTTTATAGGGTCAATAAATGAGTCTGGCAACTCATATAGAATTATCTCCATACATTCATTTTAGACTTATTATCATGCGCTTTAGTCGAGGATCAATGATAATTCATTTCATCATTTTCCAGCTGTTTCTTTTCTCCCCTAATGTTGGATAGACTAACTTTGAGTCTTTCGATAGGTCTTATAAAAATCTTTAGATTTATCATTAATGGAGATCATATCCAACATATTCATAACCTCATTTGAGGTCCCATCTTTTAGTTGTGTGGTGGAGCAATTACAACTTATCGAAATTTTCTAGATGGGGATCTTTAGTTCCTGACCAAAACCAATTTAAATGGGAGAGTACTTAATTATCTTTGGCATTAATGCGATCAGTGTTGCTGCAATTTCAACTTATGAACATTAGTGATAAGATGTTCATCCATATATCTTTCATATAAAATAGTCATCAAAGGCTTGTGAATTCACCAGTTTTACTAATTAGTCTCGCAAACATTAGGTTGCGGATCAATAACAAGGATACATATGACCTTCTTGTCGATGCATTAATTATAAACATTTGGTGGATGATCAGTCCACCAGTGGGTGATCAAGCCCACTAACATCTCTTCGTATAAACATATTTCAAATATATTTGACTGGTGAAATTGTATTTTTTAATATTGCCTTTGTAAGCTAGCAACATATAGCAGATCATTCATAAGAACCTTTTTGTTCTTCAACGAATATCCATATAATAGCTATATCTTTCGCATCGTTCTTAAACCAGGATGGCATAAACCGGTTTTGCCAAACATTACACTTTGAGCAAACTTCTTGTTACTTTTACATTTATCTCCATTTCTAATCATTGTGTAGTACAATGCAATAGTGCCTTGGGGTAATACTTTTTGTTGGAGATATTCAACATTTTTCCTGTACTTATTGTTTCAGTATTGTTTAGATTCTAAATTAAATCTCTTGGTTTTAATTTATAAATGACTCGTTAAGTATATTTTCTAGTGTGAACATACTTCTGGATATTTCACTTATTAGGGATGTGGGATTCTCTAATTCTCTCACTCGAGATAATGACACTCCAAGTTCATATATCTTGGCTTGAATCCCACTTTAATATCAACAACGTACCAAATTTAAGGTCATGTGTTATATCAGATCCTTTTGACCTTTGAGACTTGAAAAGTATAATGCAATGAAGATTTCAAGCTGTGTTTCCCATGGCCAAGCATGTATCTGCTCCTCTAGAGGCTTCCAATAATCTTGATATTACAAGATATCGTACTCACAATAATTTTCTTTCATCTTCAGATGATTGAATCATATCTTTTTTTTTTAATTACCATCTTTATTTTCTCAACTTTAAGTGAGATTATGAGTTCTAAAACGAAACTCTTGGTCTTGACCTTGATCATAACCATATATATTCACATTCACGTCTATAGTCACTTTTACTTTTCATTTTTTTGACCACTCCTATCTGTGTGGATTTTCTTTCTCAGTATAAAATATCATATTCTCCTTCAAAAGAATAGATCTAATCAACTAGACGTGATTTATCATCGTACTTCAATAGCTCATTGTTTTTTTTTTTTTAGTCTCAAGGAGACAAGACATAGCTATAAGCTTATTTAATCTCTTTTCTCAAGCATTTTTCTGTTGGACAACTTAATTTGTGTAAAAAGATTTATTCTACAACATCTTTGCATCATTGATATTCTCTTCAGAAATATTTTACTTTTAAACTTAACATCCAACATAGTTGGGATTTACTTACAGACCGTATGTCTTGTAATTTTTAGATGCAAAACTCATAATGAGCTTTAGGTAATCATATTCAAGTGATTACACTTTTCTTTGGATTGTTCTCCAAAAGTTAGGGATCTTTTAAACTCAAGTCTTAAACTTAAAATCTCCATATAATGGAAATAAAGTATAATAAAACTATTTTAAGTTATAAGATATGTATTATCATAAATATCTTATTATATTAAGATATAAATAAAATTTATATATAGTAATTATTATATTGACTAAATCTTTACTTTTATGCTATTTAAAAAGTTTTTCTTACCCAAACTAATCAATTTACTAAACATTTTATTTTATATCACATGTATCTGGAAATTATTTTACCTAATCAAAATTTAGTTAACCTTTTATATAAAGCAGAAAAATAAAATACTTATCTCGACAAGTAAAAGTAGAATGGGAATGCGAATCTCAACTGCTCATGTTTCCGGTTGATTTTAGTTTCACATGATTTCTTCTCTTTTAGAGATAATAATCAATCCTGAAATACTTAAATTTTGCTCATGAAAATATGGCTATTTGTTAGTCGAGATCAATATAAAAACATGTATGCACATAAACAAATGACCATCTAAACCAAACCGAATCATTTTAATTTTTCCAAACCAATTAATTTAGCAATCGACCAAATATTCATTCTGTCGCACCAGTTATATACTTCATTGTAGCATGACTTGATAATTATAGTTAACTAAATAGGAAAATAAGCAGTAAGTCAATTAGCTCAAAGAAGCTATTAAACTATTAACAGTTATGGTTATCTATTCACATACCGGTCATAATAAATCAATAGGCTTAGCAACAAACTCAATTATGTTTAACACCACGAAGAAGGACCAAAAAACTAAAACTGTAAATTGTGAACTATGCATTCGTCAACATCTACATGCCACTGCAAACTCAAATATATTGAATACATAAACCTATGATTCACTGACTGACATTGATTCGAAACTTGACTATGACTATAAGCTACAAACGGCAGTGAACATTAATGTTGAACTATGAAAACAAGAATCTAAATTTGATAAACAAATATTTTTTTTTCTTATACGGCTAGCCGTTAGAATGGAATTACAAAAAAAATACTGTACTTAATCTGGGGACCCATGATTGCCGTTAGGTGGACATTGATTAAGAACCAAAACGAACGACGACCCCGTTGCCGCGCAAACAGAACATATTTGCTTTAGGAAACAAATTCTTATTCTTTCCCCTTGAAATTATTTTTCTCTAACGAAACACATATATTATTTCAATTATGATTAAAGCACAGGGAATCAATATATTTTTCACACGCACTTCGATTAAAGCATATGATCACAAATCAATTAAATTATGATTATAATATAAGTAATACTTAGCTTAAATACAGAGACCAGTTGGCTCTGAAACAAAATCGGGGACGTCGGAAGGCAGGACAACGTGATTAGGGTTAATCAGGTGGCTAGACTTTTGAACTTCTTTTGACGGCTAGGTTAGAGTCTCGTGCTGATAACGTGTTGTGAATCCAGAGAAAATGGGGAAACGGTTGTTCTTATTATTATTCCATTGACAACAATACATATATATAGGATACACAACTAGGGTTTAGAACATTCTAGAACATGGGCTTATAAGCTTAATGGACATCCACATAATAGTTCATAACAAT